>CM021105.1:463008540-463277919 GCA_007115665.2 Sequoiadendron giganteum | reverse complement strand
GTATCTGTCACAAGTTTTTCATTATTCCAGATTTGACCCAATGGGTGTTTTGGAGATTACTTGGATATTTTGACAGTTGGGAGAGTGCTTCTTGCATCTTTGCACTTCATTTTCAATGATACATCATTTAATAATCGACTGCTGCTTCATAGATTCCAGAGTTGTTTCCGTTTGGAGTTTTCGAGTGTTCCGTGGCATCAGGTCTGCTGTTGCATCATTATGATTCCGATATGGTTTCGTGTAGACAGAAGTATCTTTCCTTGCTTGCCAGATTGCGGTTCCAATGTTACTCTACAGTGTTCTTCCAGTGCTTCTTTGCAGCATGTCATATCATTGTAGGGGGGTTTTGTCCCACTGGGTTTTCCTCCTCTACCTCTTTCTTGCATTTGTAAATGGGTACTTGATCAGGCCTAGTTGCTGGGACCCATCTTTCTTCACATGCATCTTATTCTAGTGTTTAGCTTCTTCCTAAGTTCATCTTAAGGGGGGGTGTTAGAGTAATAATTTATTACACTTAATTAATTATATCATACTGGTTAATTAATTAAGTCACTTATTCCTCTAGTTGCTTAAGCTAAACTTAGGCACATTAATAATTGATTAATTATTAAGTGTGCACACTAGGGTTTCATTTAGGGTTTCCCTTTTAGGGTTTCTTGATCTCCTTCATAAGGATTGATCTCTTTGTAATAACTGAGATTCTAATAATGCATTTTACACTTTGAGGTTTGCAGAACATCTTCTTGGTTTTGCATGTCTTTTGCATGTGACGGTATCCATTTGCATGAAGGTGATCTTGGATTCTAACATGACCTAGTTCAAATTTCAACATTTTCAGCTGGAATCGAATTTTGAATTTTGGGTTTAAAACTAAAAACAAGGTGTTGTTATGAAAAACGTCATCTTGACAAGTTGGGCCAGAAAATACATGCAAAAATGAAAGTGCCCAGAATTTAAATCAGACAAAGACCCAATTGAGATATGGATAATTCAAAATGGAACAAACTATTATTTATAATTTTATGACCAAGAACAGGGTGTTGTTCAAAAACATCATTCGGCCAAGCTAGGCAAAAGACATCAAAATGAAAGTGCCTGGATTGAAAATATGACAACAACCCATTTGAGATATGGGTGTTTCTAGCTTGAATACATTTTTATTTTTTATTTATGTTAAGTGGTGGAAGAGAAGAAAAGAGAATTTTTTTTCAGTAAATTGGGCAAAATAATCAAAATAAATAAATAAAACTAGAAATCAAATTTTTCCTTCAACCCAATTTAGATTTAACCATTTCAAATTGATTTTCATCTTTGTCTCCAAGTTTATGGCAGGAGAATTAGATCTATTTTAACAAAACAGTCATTGGCAATGAATTGAGTTGAAAATGCACAAAATTCAGCCATATAGAAAAAACTACAAGCAGCAAGTTGAATCCAACCCTTGAACAGCTAAAACTCCCAAATTATTTCAACACTCTTACATATATTTCAAAAATAATAATTCAAAGAAAGAAATAGAAGAATTCATTTTTTCCCAAATGAAAATGAAAGATAGCTATATGTATAAAGCATGGAAAAATCCCAAATTTGAACAGCAAAGGAACAAAATTATTTTGAACCTCTAGGGCCATTGCCCACAAATTTCTCCTCCAAAATTCTTCTCATTTTTCCTGCCCAAGTTGTAGGGTTTTCCCCTCTTTCCTCCAAGCAGCAAATTGTATCCTCCTCCCAAAAGAATAATCCCCCTACAAAGTTCAAAACAAAGTATATATATCAAAGACCAAGTTGCCCCATTTTATTTGATTTCTTTTTTTTTCTTTTTAACTAACTCCTCAACACAATAAAATGAAATAAATCATTTTATTAAACAAACTATTAATACTCTTCAAAGAAATTAATTAAAATCTCTATTATACAACATTCTCCATTTCCACAAAATAATAATAATAATAATTTAAATCCAACATTGAAATACACGAACTCCCTCAAATAGGATTTAAATAAGACTATAAGAGTTCACCAAAAGAAATTGATAAAATCATTTAAAATCATTAAATAAAAATAAATCATTCTCTTGAATGATCAATAAAATCACTTAAAAAACAAAATATTTAAAACCCCATGGATATAAGCATTCAAATATCCAATCAATAAAACACCATAAAATACCATAAATGAAACCACGTCAAAACACTGACAACCAAAATATGGCCACATAATAGATTCACGAAAACCATAACAAAACACCTCAACAAGGCATACCGGTAAACCACATATAACTAAAGGGTGCTCCAGACATTACCGTTGGGTAATCGAATGGTAAGACAACACAGGAACACTGCACTAATGAGGTATAGTGGGCTAGGGTAGGGGACATTTGGCCTGTATGACTACCTCTAGTTACCACCATCGAGAAATAAGAGTACGCTCAAGCCTATGAATCCAGGTGAAGTCGATACTCAATACCTGCATCACTCCAATTACACGTCAAAGTACATGTGCATATAACATATATCATATAGCTGAAACAATCATCAATTATTAGGAAGGTGGTTATGATATTATAAGCCTCTCGAATACGAGTGTTACGAAATCATCCCTTCCCGTCCATAATCATATGAAAGAAATTATAACTAGCATGTAATCCAACATAATACTAATCATGATAACCTATCGCATAATCATCAATGTTTAATCTCATTATGATAACATTTATATTGTTAAATCAAAATTAAAATACCATCTTACCCAGGCTAGAGTTAGAGAGGTGTTACATTATGCGTGGAAGGTTAAATTTGAAAAGATGTATAATTTGATAAAATACAAATCAATTATTGTATAGGCAAATTGGTTAAAGTTGAGAAATTTGTCATAGGTTAGATTATAGTTAGATTCTTGATTTTAGAAAAAACTCATGGTATTAATGAAGAGCATATTATAAAATAAATGATAGTGCACTATACAAATGTAAATATGTGTAGACATATATTTTGGATATATATACAATGTTGTAAATATATTTTATTGTTTAAACACAATGCTATAGATACAAATTACTTTTTTTTAGCATTATCATATAATCACTTCAAACTCTATTGTATCTATATCAAATAATAGACTTGTTTATTATTTAAGAAAAAAAAGTTGAAATCAATATGTTGAAGTTGTAAATTACATTAAACTCATTCTCACTTTTGGTAGAGTTGATTTGTAGATGTTCAACAATGTGAAACATAGTATAAGTGAGTCATGAGTGGAACATATAATAAAGAAAATATGACATATAATTTACATGGGAAAATAATTTTAACTTTTGTTGATTTGTTTTTTTATCAAGCTTAGTTGATAATGTAGATATGAGATAAATAAAGGGGCATACATGTTGTTAGCTAACCTCTAGATTTGTGAATTGTTTGTGATATTGCATTCAAATGTTCATCTTTCCTTTTTTGCCGAGCCACAAATGGGTTATGTTGCATGCATGCATATCTTTGGAATGTGAAGGAAGGTTGTATGTGAATGCATGATAGTTCATGAATTCTAGAAATAGTTGTGAATGTTAACCCTTATCGATGAGTGTTGTCAATATTGATTGTTTCTCTTTGTAGTGTAAGTCTTTATGACTTGTGAATTGTCAAGGTCCATGCCATTTTTAGTGAAATTTGACAGTAGCGGTCATGACTCATTAGGGTTATAGGTACATTTTTTGAGTTATTATGATCCCAAGCTAATCTAATGTAAATTTTGAAATGAACAACAATAAATAAAATATAATATTAATTAATTAATAATAAATAATATTAGCCATTATTTTTTACATCTAATAAAATTTATTAAAATAAAATAATTAAAAATAAATAAAACTGAATAAAACAAAGAAACATATTATAGTGAGATGAAATAGTAGATAGGAGTAAAGTGCCAAACACCATAAAAAAATCTAAATATAAAATATAATAGTAAATATACTAATAATATAAATTTTCTATAAATACATATATAATCAAATAATAAATATTTTTAAAATCAATTATGTTTTAATATTTTTAAAATTAATTTTATTTTACCATTTTTATATATTTACTATTTTATTATATATGTACTTTATATAAAATTATATTATGAATATGTTTTACTATTATATTTTATCCTCAGTTTTATTATTTTATATTTATAATATTAATTATAATCATATTACAAATAAAGAAGTTATTATATGGAATATATATAAAATACTATATAGTAATATACAATAATAAATATCATTATATTATATACTAGTATACATATATTATTTATTAATATATATAAAAAACGCTGAAAGTTATCATTATCTAGATGCTTATTGATTTGAGAACATCTTCATAAACATTAATTTTAAAACTCATATATATGATTTCATTGTTTCTTTTCAAAATAAAATAATTCTATAAAAATCAATATACAATGTTAAAAAATATGAATTTCAATTTTTTATAATTAAGATTTTTTCTTTACTTAACATTTTTCTTAAATTTTAAATATAAAATATTTTTTAAAACTTTTTTAAACTCTTATTAGAACCCTAATCCTTACCTTAAACCCTAACCTTACATTATTTATTTTTAGTCTTAAGCATTTTAGGGATTTTGGAGGAGATATAGCTACAAATGTCAATTTCTTGACACAATACTTTTAAAAATTATATTATTTTTTATTTGCACCAAAATTATTTCACTTTTACAAATTGGTTCCAAAATTTATCACCGGAAGATGTCTTTATAGAAAAAACAAATTCATTTTTACATGACTTCCACCTACTTGTCATTTTCAATGAAACTTCAAAAAGTTTATAGAATATTCCTTCGTTGCTTTCACTGTACAACGCTTTTAGCGTAATAATTTAATTTATATTATATAATAAATATTAATTGTATATTGTATATTATATTATATTTGTCTTTAATATTTTTACTATATATTATATGATATTTGTATTTAATAATTATTAATATAAAATATAATATGTAATAAATATCATCATAATAACATTTTAAATATAAATTTATATTATATAAAATATAACATATAATAAATTTTATAAAATAAAATTGTATAAGTTAAATTTTTTTTTTTTTTTAAAATGAAAAATAATATAAAAGAATAATAATAATGTAATTTGTATATATAAAATCCTATATAAAATAATAAGAATATATTAAATTATATATTAGATAATAATTATATATTATATTATATTTATATTTAATAAATTTTTATTATATATTTTATTATATTTGCATTTAATAATTTTTAATATAAAAAATAATATGTAATAATTATAATCATAATAAAATTTTAAATATAAATTTACATTATAATAAATATACAATATAATAACTAAAAAATAAAAAATTAATTTACCAAACAAAAATTATTTGAAAAAAAAAAACATGTAAAATAGTAAAGGGGGAAAAAAAAAATGTAATATGTAAAATAGTAAATGAATGATGAAGATAAATCTAATTGTTAAAAAACCTTTTTTAAGAAATTTGAACTATTGATCTAACATTGTAGACATTTCCACTTCATACAAAGAGAACGCTTTCTGCATAAATATTATCACTCTTTAACTTGGAGTGCTTCCTTGATTCTAGGTATGATACAACAATAATTGAGTCTTTACTGCACACACCCCGCCTAAATAGGGCCCCTTCTTTTCTTTTTTGGCATCTTGACGTTTTGTGTTGTTGATTTCTAGTTTTGCTCCTTTTGAGATTTTAGGTGGCCTGTAGGGGATTAAGTCTAGTTTTGGTTTGAATAAGGCAGAGTGTTTTTTGAAAAAATTCAGATCTCAGGGATTTCTTGGGTGTCTGAAATCTGTGAAAACCATTTAAAGCCTCCGTAGTATGAGTAAAGTAGTTTTTCGGAAAATTTTGCGTTGTGTGAAATTTCCGAGAATTGAGTTTTGCATGAAGAAAGGGTGGAATTACAGGGTCATTTGTAAATGCATTTTCATTATTTTTAAAATATTTTAAGGCTTGGATTCAGTGATCAATGTTGCTCCTCTTTTTTTATTGACTACATCAAGTCTGTAAAATTGTTGATGCTATGCTTCATAGTTAGTATTTAAACAGGAATATAATGATTCATTATTTATGATTCAGTGTTGTAGGGATAAAGGATGAATAGAGGATTGCATTTCCCTTGGATGGGAAATTTGGACTAAGGTATATAGGCATGAATTATCCAAGACTCCATTTTTTGTAGGGCTCGGAGATTTCTTTGTAGGGTGAAATTCGTGAAGGAAGAAAAAATTATGCATCCCCTCCAAAAGAGATAATACATAAAACAAATGTTTAAGTTATGGAAGAAGGAATCAACATGAATCCCCAAGGATAATATTCATCACAAATATATAATCAATAACTGGTGAAGCCACAATAGTGGTTTACAATTCCAGTGAGGAAGGAAAACTCACAAAAAATGACCCCATGTCAAAAAATGTGATTTTGGGGGTTTCGTACGAACCTATGGGTTCACTCGAACTAGGGTTGGAATGAACCCATTCCCTAGTTGCCTGCCAAAAAACCGAATAGAAATGCATTATGTGAGGTGGTTCGCTCGAACCCCTAGGGGTTCGTATGAACCCCCCTTATCCCTCATTCTTCCCCTCAGACACAAAAGAAACCTAATTTTTTTGACTTCGAAGCTCGGTTTGAACATAAAAATGGTGGAGACTTCACAAACCCAACTCGAATCAGGTATCCTCAGAACGAGCTATCCAATGAATATAATTTTGATATGTTTTGGTTTTGTTATGTATTTGTTTTTTTAGTTTGATTAATTATAGGTTTTTCACCGAAAATGAAGATCTATGTTCTGCACATGTGGAAAAATAGCAGATTATCAATTTAATTTTTTGAAAAATCTGAGTGCACTAGATATTGAAGTCCTTGATCCAACAAAAAAATAAAATGAATTTCGATATATACAAAAAATGTTACGTGTTATATGGTCGCACTATGTTTGAATTGTAATTAGTTTGACTTCGAAACTTGATTAAAGAAAAAATGTTCAATAAAAAACTATCTAACGAAGTGGAAGCACTAGATATCGGAGTTACAAATCTAAATTCGAAAGAATTAGAATTTTATGCTTCATAGAAAAAAAATTATGCATTATACGGTGTACGTCACTTTTTAAAAATGTTATTTTATTGACTGCATCAAGTCTATAAAATTCGTAATGTTATGCTTCACAATTAGTATTTAAATTGGAATATAATGATTCATTATTTATGATTCAATGTTGTACGGATAAAGGATGAACAGATGATTGCATTTTCCATGGATGCTAAATTTGGACTAAGGTATACAAGTATGAATATGCGAGACTCCATTTTTTTAGGGTTCGAAGATTTCTTTGTAGGGTGAAATTCGTGAAGGAAGAAAAAGTTATGCTCTTGGAGATTTATATGGTTCTAAGAAAATTCATCGCCAACAATTCATCCGAGGAAAATTCACCAATATTTTTTAATATATATTTCAAAAACTTAGTGAATTGCTGACGATGAATTTTACTTGGTGGTGAGTTTTCGGTCGATGAATTTTCCATGGCCGGATGCCGATTTATATATCTGAACTAATTTAGGAATCAATTATTTTTAAACTGCACAAATCAGTCCAGTACGCCCTCCCGTACCATGAGAACAGTGGGGAGATTAGACCTCGTAATCTTTTACGTGTAATAGGATGCTTTAATAAAAAACAATTAAAATCCGCGAAAAATGATGAATTTGTGAAAGGACCAAAATTCACGAGAAGGGATGAAAAAGGAACTCGGAAAAAGTAGGCATCCACGAATTAATTCACGCATGGTTAAAATTCCCGAAAGTTGGAAATGCAAGAAGATCTTAAATCCGCGAAAGGGGTTAGGTAATCAAGAAAAATGGCGATAGTTCGACGAACCTGTAGTTTCGTATATTTCTCCAAGGTTAGAAATTAATGAAAAGTTTGAATTCGCAGGGTAGCCAAATCTCCGAAGGTGTGAAATAAACTTTAGCACGTTGGTGATAAGGCGTTTGGGAAAATCAACGGTTTGAGAAATTTTCTGCGCATCCAAAATCCGCGAATAGAAAAATCACTCGAATGGAAGTTATGGAGCTTATTCAATGTGGATGATGGTTCATTCGTATAAGCTTATATTTCGAAGAATATTTTAAATTAGTGGATTTGCTATTTTTATTTTTCATCATGGATGATATAATTGTTACCTAATATTGATTTGTTCCATGATGTGCTTATTTCAATTCATAATATATCCCTTTATAATTTGAATAATGATTTTGATTTTAAGGGGTTCTATAAAGATTTAATGGATCTTTGTGATTATATTTTATGAAGGTTTTGCAAAAGCGATTTAAATCATGAAGGTGGATTAGTATTGGAGGAATCTTGACTTGCATGTATGATCAAGAGGCACTTGCCTATGGAAGTGCATAGAGGGAAATTTAACTTAATCAAGGAAACTACATATGGATGAGTGTTGGAGCTTTATGTTGTCTAGAGGGGACCCAAAATTGGAATTAAATAATAAACATGGATATTCAAAGTTAATCCTACATAAGAATCTGTGTCCAGATTTTTATGCCAGCTAGAGAAAGGTTTTGAAAGATCATCGATGAGAGATTATTTTATTTCTTCAAAGGGGATATTCATCAGGATCAAGAAAGGGGATTTGTTTCTCCTAGGATAAAATGTAACAGGATTTGTTTGGAAGTAAATGAGGCATATATTGCCAAGAATTTAATGTACTTCAAATATTAAATGCAGATGCAATCTACGCCCTTAATGTGGATTTAATCCTAACCCTTGAATTGAAATGTAATATCTATAAAAGGCTTGTGCTTGTTCATTGTAAAAAGGGGAGGAGAGAAGACTGGAAATTGTTAATCAAGCAATGTTAGAGAAATTAATACAGTTAGATCATTGATTTGGTGAATTTCTATGTTAAGTTTGAAGGTTTTATAGTTTCTTGTTTCTTCTTCTCAAATGTTAGTTTCAATTCATTTTTAATGATGGTGAAATGTTAAGGATTATGGATGAATCTATTGCTCATACAATTTGTGGTTTGTTGATTGTAAATCATAGTGCATGGTTAGTCTGAGCCTTTATTTGTAATGCTTCAACTGTAAACGTTTTTTCATGGCATGCCAATAATTGGGTGTATGTATGAGTGTTCATAGTCAGAAAATCTTTCAATTTTCTTTTGAAGATTACACCATTTATGTAGTGTTGTAGATTTGATCTTGACTAAGCAAGAATAGGTTTTATGGGGATTTGTCTATCTGCAACATTAGCTATTATTATGATTGATCTTAGGTTTGAGGATTAGGATCTTTCTAAACCCTCAATATTTTTCTCTTATATATATAAATTTTGGTTAGTTTTAGGAAAGAAAAGCATCACAAAAACTATAATATTAGATGATTTCCATTCATTTTTAGATTGCAGGTCTGAAATACAACTAGGGTTTGAACCAATCCTCCGATTTTATTAAACCCTTAGTCTTATAAGTTTGTAGCCTTTGTTGAACCATAAATGCCCCTTGTGAAACTAACATATCACATCAAACCATTGAGTTGTCTTTTTATAGTCAAGACTTGACATTCGAAGCCTTAGGGATATTTCTTGAAGTTTTTTAAAGAATAACTCCTTTCAAGAGAGATAAAGAACTTTATTTTTTATCTGTGTCGTGTAGTGTAAAAAAACTCATCAACATTTACTAGAAGTATTCCTAAATTATAAGTGGAAAATTGAAATTTCAGCTACTTCAATTATGCAATTAGTTACATTAATTTATTCCTTTGGTTGCTCAAAAAGACAGCTAGTATTAGTTTCATTGGTTTCATGTTGATGCTCATATGAACATAATATTTATAAAAATTATCAATATAAAAAGAATTCCTTTGAAATAGGGCATGTATATTGGAATTTAAAAATAAGCTAATCAAGGGAACTCTTTATAACTTGTTTCCCACATAATATGCAACTTGAGGTGATTTGTTGAAATTATCCTCACCAAATTCTAAGCTTTGTGTGAAATATCATTCATCATTAATGGTAGTTGGGGTATGTGTAGGATCATGATTGGCCAAAAAGTGGTGATATGTAAGTGATATGACGACCCATGTGGCTGAAGGCTTTTTTTTTACCCAAAATTGATAAAACAAAAAAGGTTTTTAAAGGAGGTTCTCAACTTTCCACCAGTATAAATTATGTTTTACTTTGAATTTAACAAATAATTATTATTCATTTTCTATTTGAATTACGACTAAAGTCCTAATTGATAGGCTGATTGAAAAACATCTATAGCTTTCAAACAGTATCACATTTTTTTAATCTGAAACATGTGTCACATTCTATGCTTTTCCTACTATAGGATTAAAAAAACAAAATTGAATTTTATGAAGTTTTGACCAAGTTAAGGTGGTCAGACATACAAGTTTTAATATTTTTTAAAAGTTGTAATAAAATATTCATAATTAATTATTTGCTAGGAAAATTTTTACAAAAAACCATGCATCACATCAGACATGGAGTCCTCTACTTATATCTAAAATATTATAAAAAAATATTATCATTTTATTGTGGTTAGGGTGGTTATACAGACACCTACTTCTTATTTTTTCCCTGAAATTTAAGTACTACTACATTGAAATTTCAAATTTTCACTAAATCATTTTTTTATTTTTTAAAAATAAACCTAGTAGTTTAGAAACTACATTTAATTTGCTACAGATTCTTTTCTTACATATTTTTGAAATAATATAGATACTTATTCAAAATTTTACATCAAGTTGCCTAACTCTGATTTTATGAATTTTCATCACCACTTAAGAGCTTGTTTTTTCCATGATGATCTTGCACACACCCATTGGTTTCATCATCATTTTTTATATTTTAAAGCTAACAAGGTAATTTTAGAGCTGATTATTAATCCATTCTACAGACAATTGTAACTACACAAGAAAATTTGGAGGGCTTAAAAATTCTTCTTAGAATTCAGGTTTTAGCTCTAAATTTATTTTTCTTCTAAGGACCCTATATTTATCAAAAAAGTATGGATATATATTAAAAAAATATATTGCATGGTCTTTTAGACATGTTTAACATAAAGAATAAATGATCATAAACAAACCATATATTTCACCTTAAGAGAACTATGTATTATTCATCTTATAATTAAGTTCACCATATTAACTATTCTAAGGGGAAAATATATAATTTATTTTGAATATTTATGAGAAATTATTTGGTCTTATAAGTGGTTTCCTCATCTTGTAGTGCTAAGGATAATGTTGAACACACAATTATAAAGAGAGGGGGTAAATCAATATATCTTTAAATTTTATCTTTAACCACTATATCAATGAACATCAAAACATCATTAATGAAATCAAAAGAAACAATGAACATAATCACACATGATAATAATAGATTTATGTGGAAACCCTAGAGGGAAAACCATGACTTGAGAATTTTTTCTTGGATTTACTACTCAAATCCAACCTCACCAGAATAAAGAGATCTTATAATGCTTTTCTAGGCACCAACCCACTGGAGACACCAATCTCCAAAATAATTTATAGGCACCAACCTAAAGGAGACACCAATCCCCTAATCTGAAAACCAGCTTAAAAAATAAGATTCACCAATGTCACATGAAATAAGAAGCACCAACCTCTGAATACAATTAAAATATTACAATAAAACTTACAAATAATTCTCCATTAAAATTTCTCATAGAATTAATTTACATATTTTTACTCAATCATTTGGACTATTATTAATACACACTCTTCTCTTCTTCACCTAAGCCAAATTTTCTCTAAAATATAAGACATGAAAATCTCAAACAAACCACACACCCATGTATAGTCACAGTTCTATGCTATTCTTACATTTTCAAACTTTTGAAACCATTTTCTTAAATACTGATCTAAGATGATTGATAATTTTGATATGTCAGCTTGGACTAAAAATTAAAACCACTGGTGATGGAGAAGTCAGATTGTAAAAATACTTCATATCGCTACCATGTTGGCTTGAGAAAATTAAATTCTAAACCAAGAACTAACTATTTAACAAGTTTGAATCTAGAATGTTGATCTTCCTATTTTATAAGAAAATCGAATTGTGTATATTCAGTGACAAATTTTTACCAAATGTAAAATCCCTTTGAATATTCTTCAACTAACAGAAATTAAGGAACTATACATGTCACACCCATTGAAAAATCTTCCATCATCTTGGACATGTATCACCATCCCATAGTTTTGCAAGACCTTCTCTCTCCTCTTCACAGATGTGTGATAATCATCGACTAATCATTAAAAAGTCATTGGCAACTAGACATGTGTCAATATTGTGCAACATCATAAATTTGACATGGCTTATATACGCTCAAATGAGCTCATGGATTATTGTAACACTTGTCAACATTTTGAAACACCACAAACTCGACATAGTCTAGATTGTTTCAAAATTCACTTGTGTAGTATTATGACACATATCCCTATTGTATAGCTCTCTTCTAGTCCCTACCATTACACGCATCATCTTTGTGCATTACCATGATCTTGGCATGGTTTATGTAGTCTCAAAACATGTTGATGCATTATTAAAACATGTGTCCAACCATCAATGTTTTTCTTAGACCTAGGAAAATATTTCAAACTAAATTTGACCATAAGAAAGGTTGGTAACCAATGTTACTAAAACGCTTAAGTCATAACTTAAGTGACTTATAACTTCTGATAGAAATTTAATGATGAAATAGAAAATAAAGGGCTTTGCAAAGAAAATACTTAGGGTTTAATGGAATTAGGTCTAAAACCCTACTTAGTGCACATATCCTAGCAAAAAAATATAGTCTAGACCAAGAGTACCATAGATGACATAAATAATACCACTGCAAGATGAAGTAAATAACCTCCATGTCAAAATAAAATACACATCTTAGCATCAAAGGTAATGTTTGCAACAATTAAGATAATATTGCAATAATCTCCATCTATTGATATCAATCATTTACATTAATGTGAAATCCCTAACATCAATGAAAACAAGAATATTTCTAACAATCTCCCCCTTTTTCATTGATGGAAATATATATTAAAAATGATTTGAATTTTTTTATTCTCTCCTCCTTTGTGCAATTTGGTTTTGTCTAACAAATTTATTCTAACTATACTCCCCCTTTCTCTAACTCTCCAAATATTTCTCTAACTCCCCCCCTTTGGCATCAATGGAAAGGGAATATAATAAGACTCATTCCAATATACTCCCCCTGTGTTCTTCTACCTTAATGAGACATTAGTTGTATCTCTATCATATGCACTCTTTGTATCACCCCCCTAAGGGAAATACTACAGGGATACAGTATAGAAGTACTCCCCTTGAACTCATGCTTCACTTATGTTTCCACTGAAAAGGAGTTGTCACTCTTAGATTTTGTCTAAGAATCTCAAATTTCTCCTTGGGGAGATTTTTTGTAAAGATATATGAAATTTGACCTTTAGTATCCACAGATTCTAATTTGACTTCTTGATCTACAATATTTTCTCTTAGAAAATGATGTTTGATTGAGATATTATTTTCTCTTGAATGCATCACTGAATTCTTTGAAATATTAATTATACTTATATTATAAAAAAATAGAAATAGTTTTATTATACCTAACCTTTATTTCCTTCAAATTTTGCCTCATCTAGAGAGTACTTGAGTATAATATAATACTACAAAAATGCATTCTAGTTCTTTTGTTAACAAGAATATTTAATCTTGTTTCTTTCTTAGGGCTATGACACAAGTCTATGTCCAAGAAAGAATACTCCACCACTAGTACTTTTTTTGTCATCAATTCTTCCTACCCAATCAACATTTGTGTATGTGAACCACAAAAAATGTAACACTAGGACCTAGGGAAAAAGGATTCCCTCTACTAGGCCCTTAGGTTTTTTCACCCTAGGAGAACTTGGTGTGTAGGAATGGCACTCTTGCCTCTAGGTGGTTATGGTATTTTCAGCAGTTGCATTCACAAGGAAGGGGTTGATTGATGAAGGTTGTGATATGTGTGTGTTGTGTGGCTGAAACTAAAGTAAAATGATGCTAATTTAAAGTATGAAATGTAAGTAAAGTAAATGTAAACTATCTAACCTAAATGTCCTAAATACATGCAATATATAAAATAAATGGGAAGTTGATAGATTGTGCACCTGGAAATGTGATCTTACAAATGAATGGTCCCATAATCTTCTAGAAAATGCCTAAAAATAGTAGGACACTTTCTCCAAGTTTGGCGGCCTAGTCCTCCTATTGGGAAAATCTGTCGGAATAGGTTTTGGGGAAAAGGGTACCTAGAAATGCAAAAAACTTTTTATGAGCTTAGCACAGAGACAAGGTCTCCAATAGTGGTGACCTAGTCCTCTTGATGCTTTCCAAGGATTTAGGTCCTGATTTTGTGGTTCTCGGTTGATGTTTCCCTTTTCTACAGCAATTCATGTCTGAAACTCTCGAAAATGAGTTGTAGCTTGTCTTTTTGTCTCACTTAGGGTTTGATGATTTGATGTGACTTGAGTAGGATGTTTGTACTTTCTCCAACAATTTGTACTTCCCCAAATCTAAGTACAAAACCTACAAACACATACAAAGACCAAGAGATTGTCGAGGTTAGGGAATAGGGGTTTGCCTAAGTCAAACCCCTTTGATGGTAGCTAAACCCAAATGAGAAACAAATTAAAGGAGAGTGATTTTGAATGATGAACTCAATGGAAATGCTTACCAAACATTTTTTGTTGACGATTTGCAACATGCAAGAGTAGCTCCAATGGAAATTGCTTGTGAAACCCTTGTGCTTGATTGCTTGCTTTGGAAGATAGGAGTGCAAGAGTTCTTGTGATGAGATGTAAAAATGAGCTTGGGAGAGTGCCAAATGGGGTGAAAACCCTTATTTGTACATGTAAAACCCTAATTTTCATGAAATGCAACCTAATAGGCCGACACTAGGGTTCAGGAGGCAAGATTCCCATTAAATTTTATTTGAAATTTGAGATTTTTGCCAAAAGGGACTAGGTCGCCCAAAGTGGCAACCTAGTCCACTTGGGAAATTTCAAGTGGTGGTCGAGAATTAATCAATGTTTAATGAAGTTAATCAACTATGCCTCCTGAAACACACTTAGGTTGAGACTAAAAGTACATTAAGGGGACAAATTAGCATAAGAAAGGGTTAATGAATGGATGATAGGCCTAGGAAAGGGTGAAAATGCCTTACAACACTTTACAACACCTTGACACATGGCTTGGAAAGGGGTAAAAGGGTGTTCTTTAGGTGAATTATGTTGAAAGGGTCTTAGAAAAGTGAGGAAATGTGTTACAACACTTCACAACACCTTAGTAAAACATCATTAGGATATTGTTGAATTGCAAGCTTACAAGGCCAAATCAAGGTAAAACAAGGCCAAAATCTAATGGAAAAGGTCAAAATGAGTGAAAAAGTGCCAAGGTCTACACTTTTTGGTGAAAAATTTAGCCCCCCCTTTAGTGAGAGTATGAACTTACTTCAAACTCACACTAAAGTAGCTGAATCATGCATGTCAAGTGGGATCTAATGTACTCATGCTAGTAAGTTGAGATGAATCATGATCAAAAGGGATGATCAAGCCCCCAGGATCAAGATCTCATGGAAAACTACACATAAGTATAACAGATCACACAAGGAGTGATGTGGAAAGGGTGGAGAAAAGTTAGTTCAAGCTTCGACTGTTTGTCCAGTTAGTTGTGGATTAGATCTAGACTATTTGTCCAAAAGGAAAGGATGTACTCACTTTGGGCCGTTGAGACTTTCGGTTGTCCACCGGGTGAGAATTCCAAAGGTGGTGAGATACATAAACGTAGTTGGTATGCAATCACACACAAAATGTGGCTATGGGGAAATTCATGTCGCTAGTTGGGCTTCCCACTCAACCATACCAAATTTATACCTCCTGATAACTTTGAAGAGGTGCCACAAAAGACAGGGGTGTGGTTCATGAGACAAGAAAAGCCTTGGATTCTTAGAACTCATGAACAAATGAAAGATGACACCATAGGTATGAAATTTGTGTTATGCAAGGTGGCCATGTATGCATGAAAAAGTACAAAATGAAAAATGTGAAAAGAGTGGTCTAAGGAGTCTTGTATAGTTCACATGAGGCCTTTGACTTAGGGAACATTGTGTTTAATGCCTCCAAGAGAGGACCAATCAAATAATAGAATATTCACAACTTAGGGGATGTAGTGCATCACATCAGGCCACTAAGAGGAATGTAATATGCTAAGATAAGTCACACTTATGAAGGATATTACACCGAATGTCATCCATAAAGTGAGAAACACATCATGTGAAGTGACAAGGCTGCACTAGGAAGTAGGAACAAAGAAAAAGAAAATGCAAATGCAAAAATAAAATAGTGCCAATGTATGACCCCACTTTAAATGGATTGCTACACACTGCTTTGTGAGAAATTTCTTTAAAGTAGAGAAAGGAAAAATACAAAAGGGACATGAGAGACATACGTGGAAAGCTCAATTCCAAGTGATATGTGTCCAAGAAAGGCTACGTCATATGAAAAAGAATAAAGAAAGAGAAAAGGGGGATATGCCCCCAAAATGAAAAACACCAAACACATAAGGGATCCATGGATTTGGGGTCAGTATGTTCGTTGCTGCAATTTTTGTGTAGAAAGCGTAGAACTATAATCATTTCCCCAAATACATAGAACTGGAAGAAGACACAAAGAGAGTGAAAGCAAATGAAAAAGAAGAGTCAATTTGGGTCAACATGGAAGAGACATGGGATGTCTCGATGCTTTTCATTGTCCCCAAAAGGACAATAAAAATAAAAAATAAAAATACAAATGCAAAAAAGCCTTGTTTTTGAGTCAACATGAAGGAAAAATTATAGTCTCAATGCCTTGCATCATCCCCAAATGAAAGGAAAAAGAGGAACTAAAAATAAAAACAAGTTCATTTGGGTCAACATGAAGGATGCATTGTGGTCTCAATGCCTTGCATCATCCCAAAATAAAAGGTAAAAGAGGAAATTAAAAAAAAAGGTTCATTTGGGTCAACATGAAGGAGACATTGTAGTCTCAATTCCTTGCATCATCCCCAAATGAAATGCAAAAAGGAAAAAAAAAAGGAAAGGAGGGTCATTTGGGTCAACATGAATGAGACATTGTGGTCTCAATGCCTTACATCATCCCCAAATGAAAGGAAAAAAGGAAACAAAAAGGAAAAGAAGTTCATTTGGGTCAACATGAAGGAGACATTGCGGTCTCAATGCCTTGCATCATCCCCAAATGAAAGGAAAAAAGGAAACAAAAGGAAAAGTGAAAATAAAAAATTCATGTACAACACATAGAAGAAGGTAGGTACATATAGAATAATGTCACAAAGAGTAAGAAAACATCAAACAAGACGGGGAATACATGACACACAAATGCAAAAAGAGAAAAAGAAAAAGAAGCACTAGTAAGGCGCATGTGCATTACTCTACGAGCAAGTCATCTGCCTCCCAATCTTGATCAGTATAAAACTCAGGAGGGAGACTACCGAGAGGAACAACAACAATTTTTGAACTAGCATCAAGATCAATCCTTGTCCTAGGAGAATTTTCATGAATGCTCATGGAAGAAGAGAATAGTGAATTCAAGGTTTGGTGTACCTCTTCATTGATGCGAGCATTCTCATCATCATCATCATCATCTAAGTTGATGAAAATGGTGGGTCATATGACAATATCAATGATTTCTTTTAAAATGGGTGGTGCGAGAGGTATAGGATAAGGCTGTGGGGGTGGAGGAGTCATATCGGAAAGCATGGCCTCGGGCATAGGTGGATTGTGATCTTCATTTTTTTCTTCCTCATGAGATTGGTAGGTGAGAGCACGATGGTGACACCTACACTACCTAGCCTCTTTATTCATTTTTTATTTTTGGTCAAGGTGCATGGGGGAAGGGGTGGGACAATCCACCATAGGTTGTGTATCGTCTTAGAGAGGAGGGACAAGAGGAACTATGGGTGGGTCATCCACCTTCTCCTTAGCTTTATAGACCTATTTAGTGCGGGGAGGGAGGATAGAGTTGCTATCATGATCCCTAGGCCTCTTGGATGATGTGGGAGAGGTTTCAGGAGTGGGTTGACTAGGTATATCAGATTCAGGTGGAAACATGGCTTCATCAAGGATGGGTGAGTTTGAGGTAGAATGAGGTACATGTTGTGTAGAGATAGTTCGAAGATCTTCTTGGCTTTGAACTTTTGATAGGTAATGAAGAAGAAGTCTCATCTATGGGTGATGGGCTCCATAGGTTTAGGCCAAAAGACATCCAGGGAAAATTTACCCTTGGAGGATAAAGGATTAAAATCACTATGGTGGATAGTGAATATGGCGTTGTCAATGGGAAACTTCACACACTTGTGGATGATGGACGAGACCGCTTTCATAGAACAAAGCCATGGGTGGACAAGTTATAAATGAAAGTGGTCTGATTGGGGGATAATGGAAAAGGTAACGTCCAATGTTTTCGGACCTATTTGTAATAGGAGGTCAATCAATCCAATCATCGGGCATGCAAACGAATTATGTGTTTTGACCCAAGAAGTAGGTTGATTATAGAAATCTTGATGAATATTATGTAATACTAGAAACCCTTACATGATCACATTCTCCCATTAGTGGGCTTATCATAAATTGGACCAGCTATGTAGAGAGGGCTATCAGGAATATTTCGTAGTATATCTTGTGCACAAAAGGTGATATCAAGAGGCCCTTTTGTTGGGCCCTTACGATGGATATTGTCTATTGATCCTACCATTTCAATAATAGGTGTGACATGGGTTACCAGGGGAAAATATATAGAATGGAGATCTTGTGAATCCACATTCATGACATCAGGTGGTGAAGTTTCACTCAGTTTGACAAACGACACATTATGTTTGGGCATGGGGTTTGTGAAGATTTTAAAGTTTTGGTTAGGGGCTGCCACAAATTATTTTATTTAATCATTAATTCCAGCAATAGATAGACAGCCTGAATCAATTAGGTCTTGCACCAGGTTCTTTAGATTCTTGCATTATTCAGTGTCATGTCCGTTTTGATGATGAAAGTAATAATAAGCAATGGCATTATAAGAAGGAGGTAATGGTTTATTAGGATCAGGTGTATGGAAGAGAGGTAAAAAAATCATTTGCTGCTGAAGTAGTTGGGTCATGGTGTTATGAAGGGTGTTAGGAAAGGGTGTGAAGGTATGCTTAGGTTCTCCATAATTAAAGGGCACTGAAGACCTAACATCGGCCACTTGGTTATTAATGGGTAGACAGTTTTGGGAAAAAGGGTTAAATTGGAGAAACCATTTGTTTGGTTTATGGAACGGTTGTGAGTTGGATCGGGAAGAAGCTTTAGAATTATCAACTTGACTAGGAGTGGACTATGAGTCATGACTACTAGTATAATTATGGTAGTCACAAAGTTCTTGACATAGGTGCGTAAAAGAGGGGAACTTCATCAGAGTAAGTTTATCTTGTAGGGGTGTCACAAGGTTTTCGGTGAACATATTTTGCAGATGGGTATCTGGTATCTTAACATCAATCAAGGAATAAAGAGCTTGATAATGAGAGATGAAATTATCTATCTTCTCATTATTATCATGAGGTTCGCCAAGGTTTTCTTTGGGGCCATATTGACTTGGAAGTGATTAATGATGGAATCCACCAACTCGTTGAACAAACTAATGGAATTATTAGGCAGGGAAGAGAACCAGTCCAAGGCGACATCTTTAAGATTCCTTGGGAATAACTTAGCAAGAAACTTGTCATCAAGAGAAAAGTCACTACATAAGACAGTATAGGCATTGACATGGTTAGAAGGGTCACCCTTCCCTACATACTTCTCGAATCTAGGGATCTATATTCATTGTGGCAAGGGAGTGCATAGGATTTCAAGGGATAATAGATTACTACGAATGTAATGGGTAGGGGAGCCATATTGGCTTTGGTTGATGGTGGATATTTATTGTTGCATGGAGGTTATAGTGTGAAAATTTATGTAATAAGTGGGTCGATGTAAGTGGTATGAGGTGGAAGGGAGGGAGTTGAAGGGGTGAAGGTGGTGGAAGGGGAAGTGGGAGGGATAGTAAGGGTAGGGATAATGGAAGAGGTGGAGGGGCGAGATTCCACAAGAGAAGTAGAGATGCTAGTAGGGATGCTGAGGGGAGGTACCACATTACTAACCTGATGTGTAGTGGTTGTCACACTAGGAGGTGTATAGTTTTGAATAGAAGCAATGGTTGAGGGGGAGGAGTAGAGGGTCCTCCTTGGCCAAACATAGGAGTGGGTGAAGGAGATGCCTTAGGTGCATGCTTTGCTTAGATTTCTACAATCCCCTTCATGACACATAAGCCATCATCATGGTCAAGTAAGCGATGAAGATTATTGATGGTAGGTATAGCGGTTCTGGATATGGGTTCAAGGTTGAGTTCATGTTGATAATCAGTTAGATCAACATGGTTATGGAAGACCTTATCATGTAGGATTTCATTATTTTCACCGATTGTGTCTCCTAGGTGTAAGGAATTGCTAAGGATGGTCTCTAAGCCTAGTGTACCATCATCAATACTTGGAGTTGAAGTTAGAGGGATCCCAAGATCTACAAAAATAGTGTTTTTGTTAGATGCCATGGTCCTACAACTTCATCTCATAACTATATCGGCAAAGGAACACTAAATGCTCAGACACGGTTCCCTAAGGATGGGGTGTAGGCTAAGGCAATGTAAGCAATAGTGACAAAAGGGTTTGTAACTAAGATTTTGGAACAAAACACAAAAAGGAAAAATGAGGGATCTAAAATATAGAAAATACTAGAAAATTTTAGGAAATTTGACAAAAAATAGTGCCAAAGGACTAGGTCACCCAGTCTGGCGACTCAGTCCTAGTAGTGTTGTTTTTGAAAAATTCTTGAATTTTTAACTACTATTTATGCTTTTTCTGATAT
Organism: Sequoiadendron giganteum; assembly: GCA_007115665.2. Classification (NCBI taxonomy): domain Eukaryota; kingdom Viridiplantae; phylum Streptophyta; class Pinopsida; order Cupressales; family Cupressaceae; genus Sequoiadendron; species Sequoiadendron giganteum. The sequence goes on along the minus strand of CM021105.1, from coordinate 463,256,847 downwards.
TCAAATACAAATAGAGATTGGAAATGCAATGCAATGTGCAAGTCTAGCATGAATTTTCACTAAATGTACTTTTTCTACTAACCCTACAATGCAAACGATGCAAATTTTTTCAATGCAATGCAAGCTATCTCTAAGATGAAATGAAAAATAAAAAAGCTAGAAAATGGTCTACGGTCGGGTTCACCAAAATGAACTAGCAAAAATATAACACTAGGAGCTAGGGAAAAAGGATTCCCTCTACTAGGCCCATAGGGTTTTTCACCCTAGGAGCACTTGGTGTGTAGGAATGACACTCTTACCTCTAGGTGGTTACAGGATTTTCAGTAGTTGCATTCACAAGGAAGGGGTTGATTGATGAAGGTTGTGATATGTGTGTGTTGTGTGGCTGAAACTAAAGTAAAATGATGCTAATGTAAAGTATGAAATGTAAGTAAAGTAAATGTAAACTAATGTAAACTATCTAACCTAAATGTCCTAAATGCATGCAATACATAAAGTAAGTAGGAAGTTGAGAGCGTGTGCACTTGGAAATGTGATCTTGAAGATGAATGGTCCCAAAATCTTTTGGAAAATGCCTGAAAATAGAAGGAAACTACCACCAAGTTGGGTAACCTAGTCCTCCTATCAAGAAAATTTGTCGAAATAGGTTTCGGGGAAAAGGGTACCTAGAAATGCAAAAAACCTTTTTTTGGGCTTAGCACATGGACAAGGTTTCCAATAGTGGTGACCTAGTCCTCTTGATGCTTTCCAAGGATTCAGATCCTGATTCTATGGGTCTCGGTTTATGTTTCCCTTTTCTACAACAAACTATGTCTGAAAATCTCAAAAATGAGTTGTAGCTTGTCTTTTTGTCTCACTTAGGGTTTGATTCTTTGATGTGACTTGAGTAGGATTTTTTTTACTTTTTCCAACACTTTTTACTTCCCCAAATCTGAGTACAAAACCTACAAACACATGGAAAGACCAAGATATTTTTGGGGTTAGGGAATAGGGGTTTGCCTAAGTGAAACCCCTTTGATGGTGGTTAAAATCAAATGAAAAACAAATCAAAGGAGAGTAAGATTGAATGATGAACTCAATGGAAATTCTTATCAAACATTTATTTTTGATGATTTGCAACATGCAATAGCAGCTCCAATGGAGGTTGCTTGTGAAACCCTTGTGCTCGATTGCTTGATTTAGATGATAGGAGTGCAAGAGTGCTTGTGATGAGATGTAAAAATGAGCTTGTGAGAGTGCAAAATAGAGGTGTAAACTCTTATTTGTACATGTAAAACCCTAATTTTCCTGATATGCAACCTAATAGGCCGACACTAGGGTTTAGGAGGAAAGATTCTTGTTAAATTTTATTTTAAATTTGATATTTTTTCCAAAAGGGACTATGTCGCCCAAAGTGGCAACCTAGTCCACTTGGGAAATTTCAAGTGGTGGTCGGGAATTAAGCAATGTTTAATGAAGTTAATCAACTTTGCCTCCTGAAACACACTTAGGTCAGGACTAAAAGTACATTAAGGGAAAAAATTAGCATAAGAAAGGGTTAATTAATGGATGATAAGCCTAGGAAAGGGTGAAAATGCCTTACAACACTTTACAACACCTTGGCACATGGCTTGGAAAGGGGTAAAATGGTGCTTTTTAGGTGAATTATGTTGAAAGGTTCTTAGAAAAGTGAGGAAATGTGTTACAACACTTCACAACACCTTAGTAAAACATCGTTAGGTTATTGTTGAATTGCAAGCTTACAAGGTTGAATCAAGGTAAAACAAGGCCAAAATCCAATGGAAAAATCCAAAATGAGTGAAAAGGTGCCAAGGTCTACACTTTTTGGTGACACAACATGTGACTAGAGTAAGATCATCACCTATGAGATACCACAAACTATATTCAATAGTATTTTTTAAATATCTGAATATTATTTTTACTACCTTCACATGTGTTTCCTTAGGTGTTGCTTGAAATCTTACTACTATACACACTAATTACATAATGTCAAGACTAGATGTAGTCAAATATAACAATATTCAAATCATTGATATATACAAAGTTTGATTTTCTTTAGGCAACTCATCATCCTTTCTTAGCTTACATCCTATTACCATTGGTATACTAACTAGTTTGTAGTCTTCCATCTTAAATTTTGTCAACATCTTCTTGACATATTTGGTTTTTGATATCAAAATTCCCTTATGTAATTGCGGTATTTGTAAACCAGGGAAAAATTACAACTCACCAAGCATAGTGGTGTAGGAGCACCCACAGGTTGTCTTAGGAACACTAGGAAACACTAGGCAATCTCATCTAGGTTTGCATTTTTGGTTTGTTTCAATAAAGGTCATGTTGACCATTGAGTAGATGAGATAGCTTAGGAACATGTCTTGCTCATTAGGATAATGTTTGGAAAAGTTCAATGAGTTTTGGAACTCATTTGCATAGGTTTACTAGAAATTGGGAAAAGTTGGCAAATGGTGCATTTTTGGAACTTTGCCACAATGTAACTGAAATACACATCCAAGGGAAGGCCTAACTATTTTTGGGGACCTATATATGGTGTGCCTCAACCTGAAAGCAAGGTTGGAAGCATTCAAGTTTGTGTTGAAGTTTTGAAATCAAGAGAATAGTGGTGTTTATGTGATATTTTCTGGTTTTTGCTTAAGAATAGAGCTTTAATTGATTAAGGTGGGACTGTAACTGGTGTAGGATGTAATGTGAGTGTTAATCAAGCATTGTGTGGTAGTATCTTAGATTCATATTTTGGTTTAAAGTTTTTTTTGTAGATAGTTTTGTTCTTTTTCACAGTTACTGATCTGATAGTTTGTTAGTTGAAAATGGAGGTTTAGATCGCATTCCTTCTGTACATAACGTACGGCCTCTTGGGAATTGTGACTAGAATCCATGATTGTATATATGGTAGGTTTAGGTGTCTTTAATAGTTCAGGAAACACTATGGAAGTCTTCTCCTAGGCGAGCCAAGAAGTGTCCGGCTAGGAAAGACAAGGAGTGCATGGCACTTGATTTGCAGGGGTGATCATTTCCTGTCAAGTCACAGTGTGGAGAGGGCAACCAGATGCCTTGCAAAGACTTAGCATGGAGGAGGAAGCTCCATCAATCAATTTGGTGAGAGAAACTCATGACTATCTACTGTGTGGTCAGGGAAAGGGCTCAAAAAGGCCAAATTTGCTAAAATGAAGGTCCAACCTGTTTATGGATAGTTGAGGGTTAAGACCATTAAAATATTAAAGTGGCAGGCATGAGGAACATGAACCCCAAAGAAAGATCCTGTGTTCTTTGGAAAACTTTGGATTAGTAGCTTGTTTTCTCAGAGAAGGAGGGCTAATTGGGGCTCCTAGGGCTAGTAGCCTTTTTAACCCTAAATGAGGGTTTGGTGGAAGTGATGGGAAAATGAAGTAAGGTGTACCCTCAAGAACCATAATGTGATGGTGTGAACCTATTAGAAACATCTCCACACCCCTGCAAAGGTGAGATCTAGTATTGGGAGTAGGTTAGCCTTTAGGGTGGATTAAGGGCTAAGGGAAGAATTACAAAGAAAGCACCAAGGTTGACTTGGTTGGAAGAATCTGTGTTGGTAGTTGGGTTGGCAAGGAGAACTAGGGGAGCCTAGTCAAGAGGTAGGTCCTATAGGTTAAGGTGGTGAAGTGAGACACCATAGGGGTCTTCTAAGTAAGACCTAGAGTAGGAATCATGGAGTGATTCCTCCAACCTCCCTATCAGATTGGTATCAGAGCAAGCAAAGGATTTGGGATAGAAATTTGTATGTCAAACCTTGAATCTAGTGGTTCTACAACCATGGTGACAAACATTGAGCTGGACAAGAAGGTCAAAGATTAGGAGGAAGACAATAGGAGATTGAGGGAAAGACTAGCTCAACTTGAGCAAGCATTGAGTAATGTGCAGACCAAGGCCGATGAGGTCAGTGATAGATTGGAAGGTAGGGTACCAAAGAGTGAAGAGGTTGCAGAGGAAGACAAGATCCCTGAACCTAACCCTATTCTGCAAGAAGAACCATTCTTGAAGGATTTGAAAGCTTTGAGTGGAAAAGCACTTGAAGGCATACCACTGTTTAGTGGGAAATTAGAAGTTGATCTAGTCATGGATTAGATAGAGGGCGTGGAAAACCATTTTGAGTGTGATAGAGTCACTGAAGCACAAAAAGTGAAGGTGGCTAAGTCTAGATTGAGAGGATCTTCCTTGACATGGTGGAAATTCATTTCGACAAAGAGGGAAAAGGAAGGCAAGAATCCTATCTCAACTTGGAAGGGTATGGTTGCCAAAGTGAGAGAAGCATACATGCCAAATGATTATGAGATTCAGTTGCATAAGAAGAGACAAAGCTTGAGACAAAGAGACCAAGATGTGAATTCCTATACTAAGGAGTTTCAAAAAATTTGCATGAGGTCTAATGTTTTAGAGGATGAAATTCTTAAGGTGGCTAGGTACCTTAACGACTTGAAGTGGAACATTCAAGAGGAAATGACTCTTCTAAGTCCCAAGACAGTACACCAATGTTACCAATTGGCTATAAATATTGAGGAAAGAAGAAAGAGGAAACAAGACCAAGCTTCTAAGAGTAGAGGAAAAGGTAGGGATCAAAGAGGACTTAGAGGTGGCTACCAAGGTAGAGGAACTGAACAAAGAAACCAAGGAGAATCCAAACTCACAGAGCATGGAAGTGAAACACCTTCTAGAGGAGGCTATGGAAGAGGTAGAGGACCTCAAGGAGGATCAAATAGAGGAAGAGGAGTAGGAAGAACCAACTCATACTTTGCTAGTATGAAGTGTTATAATTGTGGTCAAGTAGGACATCTAGCTTATAGGTGCCTGAAGAAAGCATCTTCATCAAATAATGAGAATAGAGTGGCATATACTCAAGAGGATACCATGAGTACCAAATCACCAGAGGTTAGTCACATTGAATCAAAAATGGGGGAGAACCTGATGTTTAGAAGAGTTTTGATTAGACAAAGCCAAAACAAAGGAGAGCCTTATTCAGGGCAAGATGCAAAATATATGGTAAGGTGTGCAAGGTTATTGTGGATTCAGGTTCAATTGATAACATCATCTCAGAGGAGGCAGTAAGGAAGTTGAAATTGGAGAAATTACCTGACACTAACCCTTACAAAGTGACATGGTTGAACAAAGGACAGAGTGTTCTTGTCAATGAGCAAACAATGGTGGAGCTCTCCATTGGAGGTTACAAAGATAAGTTGTTATGTGATGTGTTACCCATGGATGCATGCCATCTTCTATTGGGAAAACCATGGCAGTATGACAGAGGTGCCATATATGATGGGAAAGAGAACACCATTTCTTTCAAGAAGGATGGAAAGACATTTAAATTATAGTCACTATCAGATGAGGAAGAAGGATATTCAAAGACCCCTAGTGTCTTATTAAGCAGTGGTAAAGAGTTCATTAACAACCTACATCAAGGAGGTGAAGGATATGTGGTTATGTTTCAACCAAAGGAAGAAGACAAGACTAAGAAATCAGTCATACTCGGAGCAGTCCAGAAGTTGTTAGAACAGTTCAAGGACATAGTTAGTGATGGGACACTAGCAACCTTACCTCCAAAGAGGGCCATTAGCCATTAGATTGACTTCATACCAAGAGCTTCATTTCCAAACAAAGCAACTTACAAGATCACACCAGATTAGAACCTAGAGGTAGCTAGGCAAGTGCAGGAGTTGTTGGATCAAGGATTAATTAGGAAGAGCATTAGTCCATGTGCAGTACCAGTGGTCTTAGCAACCAAGAAAGGTGGTAAGTGGAGATTATGCACTGATTCTAGAGCTATAAATAGAATCACAATCAGGTATAGGTTCCCTATTCCTATGATTGAGGACTTGATGGATTGTCTTGGAGGAGCTCAGTACTTCACCAAGTTGGATCTCAAGAGTGGATATCATTAGATCAGAATCAAGGATGGAGATGAGTGGAAGACAACATTTAAGACAACTGATGGGTTGTATGAGTGGAGAGTTATGCCATTTTTCCTCTCTAATGCTCCTAGCACATTCATGAGGCTCATGAATGAAGTGCTCAAAGACTTTACAAGGATATTTGTGGTGGTATATCTTGATGATATACTCATCTTCAGCAAGACAACACAAGAACATCTAAAGCATGTGGAGTTGGTACTTAGAAGATTGCAAGAAGAGAAGTTAGCCATCAACCTAGAGAAATGTGAATTCTTCAAATAGGAGCTTGTGTATTTGGGGTTTGTAGTGTCCCAAGGATCATTGAAGATGGATCCAAGCAAGGTGGAAGCTATCCTAAATTGGCCTACACCAACCTTAGGGACAGAGGTAAGAATTTTTCATGGATTGGCTCAATTTTATAGGAAATTCATAAGGAGCTTTAATGGCATATGTGCACCAGTCCTTGATACAATCAAAGGTGGCTTAAAGACTAAGTTCAAGTGGACTCAAGAAGCTAAGAAGGGTTTTGAGAAACTGAAACAAGAAGTGGCAACTCAACCTATTCTTTTGTTACCTAGTTTTGATAAGTTGTTTATAGTGGAATGTGATGCCAGTGGAGTTGCAGTAGGAGGAGTGCTAAGCCAAGAAGGCAGGCCTATAGCTTTCTTTAGTGAAAAGCTCAATGAAGCTAAGAATAAGTATTCTACCTATGACCTAGAACTTTATGCTTTAGTATAGTCACTTAGGAAGTGGAGGCATTATCTTCTACCTAAAGAGTTTGTAGTCTTTACTGAAAATTAGGCACTTAGCTATATCAAAACTCAAGAGAAGTTGAGCAATAGACATTTGAAATGGATGGATACATCCAAGCTTTCACTTTCACCATCAAGCACAAGAAGGGACAGTTGAACAAGGTGGAAGATGCACTAAGCAAGAGATTGGTGACAGTGCAAGAGATACAGATAAAGAGCATTGGAATAAAAAGTTTCAAGGATCTCTATGGGGAAGATGAAGACTTCTCGGAGGCCTACAAGGTGTGTTCTGATTTTGAGAATCACTTTCATAGTCAATACTCAGAATATATATTGGAAAGTGGATTTTTATTCAAGGAGAATCAGTTATGTGTTCCAAGAGGATCAATGAGAGAGAATCTCATCCAAGAGAAGCACAATGGTAGTCTTAGTGGACATTTTGGCATCAACAAGACAATGGAACTAGTGCAAAGGTTCTATTATTGGCCTAAGTTGTCAAGGGATGTCAGGAGGTATGTGGAGCAGTGTGTAGTGTGTATGAAAGCCAAAGGAGGAGCTAGTAATGTAGGTTTGTATCAACTCCTACCCATTCCTAACAGACCATGGGAATGTATTAGCATGGACTTTGCTGTAGGACTCCCTAAGACTAAGACAGGGTTTGATAATGTCTATGTGGTGGTAGATAGGTTCAGTAAGATGAGTCACTTTATCCCTTGCAAAACCACCCATGATGCTAGCTATATTGCTCACATTTTCTTCAAAGAAATTGTAAGGATCCATGGATTTCCATTAAGCATTGTTTCAGACAGGGATGTGAAGTTCATGAGCCATTTTTGGAAGAATTTATGGAGCAGATTGGGTACCAATTTGTCTTTTGGATCAGCTTACCATCCACAGACCGATGGAAAAATAGAGGTGGTTAATAGGGTGTTAGGTAACCTTCTAAAATTCCTAACCAAGGAGTATGGATAGACATGGGACTTGGTCATATCACAGGCTGAATATGCCTACAATGACAGTGTGAACTGAACCATAGGGAAGAGTCCTTTTGAAATAGTGTATGGAATGCACCCAAGAGGTGTGTGTGAGCTCAGGGATCTAGGATCTATGGAGCATAGAAGTGGACATGCAGAGGATTTCTTTCAGACCATGAGGGAGATTCAGGAGCAAGTGAAGAAGATAGTCACCGAGGCTACCCAAAAGTTGAAAACTAAGGTGGATATGTCTAGAAAATATCTACAATTTGTAGTAGGGGACTATGTCATGGTCCATCTCAACAAATCTATATTTCAGAAGGGAACATCAACCAAGTTGAAGATGAAGAGAGTGGGACCATGCAAGGTGTTAGCCAAATATGGAAAGAATGCCTACAAGGTGGAGCTACCTACAGATTTGGGCATCTCACCAATATTTAATGTGGTTGATTTGATCAGATATAAGGAAATAGTCATTGACATGGATCAAAACAATAGGGATATCTTCAAGGATGTGAGTAACATAACCTTACCTCCTAGAGACAAGTTGCAAGCATAGAGGATCTTGGAATCCAAAGTGAAGAAGTCTACAAGGCATACGGTATACATGGAGCATCTCATCAAATGGAAGGAAAAACCAGAGTCTGAGGCTACATGGGTGGATGAATCCCAATTCAAGAAGTAGGGTATTGATGTGTCACTAATCTCTCCTCACATTCCTTAGTGTTTGTGTAGAGGGGGAGAATGGTGTAGGAGCACCCACAGGCTGTCTTAGGAACACTAGGGAACACTAGGCAATCTCATCTAGGTTTGCATTTTTGGTTTGTTTCAATAAAGGTAATGTTGACCATTGAGTAGATGAGATAGCTTAGGAACATGTCTTTCTCATTAGGATAATGTTTAGAAAATCTTAATGAGTTTTGGAACTCATTTGCATAGGTTTACTAGAAATTGGCAAAAGTTGGCAAATGGTGCATTTTTGGAACTTTGCCACAATGTAACTGAAATACATGACCAAGGGAAGGCCTAACTAATTTTTGGGACCTATATATGGTGTGCCTCAACCTAAAATCAAGGTTGGAATCATTTGAATTTGTGTTGAAGTTTTGAAATCAAGAGAACAGTGGTGTGTATGTGAGATTTTCTGGTTTTTGCTTAAGAATAGAGCTTTAATGGATTAAGGTGGGACTGTAACTGGTGTAGGATGTAATATGAGTGTTAATCAAGCATTTTGTGGTAGTAACTTAGATTCTTAGTTTGATTTCAAGTTTTGTTTGTAGATAGTTTTGTTCTTTTTCATAGTTGCTGATCTGACAGTTTGTTAGTTGAAAATGGAGGTTTAGATCACATTCCCTCTGTACATAACATACAACCTCTTGGGAATTGTGACTAGACTCCATGATTGTATATATGGTAGGTTTAGGACTGTTTAGTAGTTTAGGAAACACTATGGAAGTCTTCTCCTAGGCGAGCCAGGAAGTGTCCGACTAGGAAAGACAAGGAGTGCATGGCACTTGATTTGCAGGGGTGATCATTTCCTGTCAAGTCATAGTGTGGAGAGGCCAACCAGATGCCTTGAAAAGACTTAGCATGGAGGAGGAAGCTACATCAATCAATTTGGTGAGAAAAACTCATGACAGTCTGCTGTGTGGTCAAGGAAAGGGCTAAAAAAGGCCAAATTTGCTAAAATGAAGGTCCAACTTGTGTACGGATAGTTGAGGGTTAAGACAACTAAAATCTTAAAGTGGCAGGCATGAGGACCAGAAACCCCAAAGAAAGATCCTGTGTTCTTTGGAAGACTTTGGAGTACTAGCTTATTTTCTCGGAGAAGGAGGGATAATTGGGGCTCCTAGGGCTAGTAGCCTTTTTAACCCTAAATGAGGGTTTGGTGGAAGCGATGGGAAAATGAAGTAAGGTGGACCCTCAAGATCCATAATGTGATGGTTTGAACCTGTTAGAAACATCTCCACACCCCTACAAAGCTAAGATCTAGTATTGGGAGTAGGTTATCCTTTAGGGTGGATTAAGGGCTAAGGGAAGAATTGCAAAGAAAGCACTAAGGTTGACTTGGTTGGAAGAATATTTGTTGGTAGTTGGGTTGGAAAGGAGAACCAAGGGAGCCTAGTCAAGAGGTAGGTCCTATAGGTTAAGGTGGTGAAGTGAGACACCATAGGGGTCTTCCAAGTAAGACCTAGAGCAGGAATCATGGAGTGATTCCTCCAACCTCCCTATCACATAGACATGTCAAATTATTTTTGCATCTCTTTTGCAAACTCCTTCCACATATTTTCATAGCCACCACCAAAAATAATTTTATAAAAATAGAAAACAACAATCAATTTATGCTCACCTATTTCAATATAGAGATTGTCATTTTCAATCCCTTTCTTGAATACTTGCTACTGCAATTATTTTTCCAATCTAGAATACAAAGCCTTAAGGGCCTATTTGAGTCCATATAGTTCCTTTTTCAATGTATAGACAAAATCCACATTTTTCAAACAATTGAAATCCTTTAGGTTGCTCAATATACACTTCCTCTTCAATATTTCCAATGAGAAATGTTGACTTGACATCCATAGATAATATAATTTAAAATTATTATATAGATTGAATATGCCAAGAACATCGTAATTTCTTCCAATCTAGTGGCAGGAGAAAAAGTTTCTTCAAAATCAATACCTTCTACCTAAGCATATCCTTGGAAAACTAGTCTTGCCTCATTTCTCATTACCTTCCCATCTTCATTCATTGTTTTTTAATACCTATCTTGTGTCAATTAAATTATTATCCTTAGGCCTTCAAACAAGCTCCAAAGTCTCATTATTTTCAATTTGATTTAATTATTCTTCTATTTCATTAATCTATTTCATATCTTGGCTACCCTCTACAAAATTCCCAGGCTCAATCTTATATAATAGAGAAAAAAATTCCTGAACTCATTCATTCTTACTAACTTTCTCCTAGTCATAACTCTATCATTCTTGTCTCTGAGAATCTAATTTTTAGAATGATCTCTCTAAACATACTTAGCTAGTGCTTTTGAATTTCCTCTTTCAAACTCCTCTTCAACATTCCCATCTTCTTCATATATACTTTGATCATCTTCTTTTGTATTGGATAATTGTTCAAAATACTAATCTCTTTTAACTGATGGAAAATGATGTAGATCCTCATCAATTCTCACATTTATACTCTCAACAATATTGTGTAGTATCTTGTTGTAGCATTTATATGCCTTGCTCCTTGATGATCAGCCACAAAAGATACCTTCATTTGATCTAGACTAGAACTTGTTGAATTTTTCATCATTTCTAATGTAGAATCTTCATCCCAATATTATAAAATTCTTGACAGATGTAGGTCTACCATTCCATAACTCATATGGTGTTTTTCCATTGTTTACTCGTATTTTCCTCTATTGAGAATATGTATAATAGTATGAATTTCTTCTCTCTAGTATATATTAGGAATCTTAGCTTCATTTAATATTTTCCTATCCATATCTTGAACTATTATATTATTTATTTCACCCACTTCATTTTGTTGTGTTTTTATAGTAGAATACTTTCTTTTAATTCCTTATTGTTCACATAATTATTAAAACTAATTCTAGAGATAAAATCACCACCTCTATCAGACCTTAGGCATTTTATATTTCACCAAATTTTATTTTCAACCATAGCCTTAAAAATATTAAACTTATTAAAAGCTTTAGATTTTTATCTTAAGAAACAATCCCAAGGTATGTTGGTAAAATCATGAATAAGTAAAATGAAATATATTTTTCGTTGCACATATTTTATCTTCGTAGGTCCACATAGGTCTATATGAACCAAATATAATGGCTATGTAGTAAAATACTCCTTTTTCTTGAATTTTACTCCTATTTTCTTTCCTAGTTGACATTATTTAAAGAAGGTTCTTGCAGACTTAGCAATTTATGGCATATCTCTCATAACATGCTTGGAACTAATTCTTACAAGATTATAAAAATAGCTGCGACCCATTCCTTTATGTCATAGCCAAATCTCATATGATTTTCCCAAAAAGACAATTGAAGGGAACACAATCTACAAAGAGGGGAGGGTGAATCAGTAGATCCAAAAGATTACAACAATTTTAGAAACCTTCACAATTACTTTATAGATTTTCAATAGGAAGAGAATTGAACCATACAAGCTATTAAGTAAAGAAAATAAATCACACCACAAGAAAACACATAACACCGGATTTTACATGGAAATCCAGGATGGGAAAAACCACGGTGAGAACCTCCCACAAGAAAGAATATAATAAGTAAATTTTACAATTAGATGTAGGCACCAACCTATGAGAGACACCAGTCGCCAAAATATTTAGTAGGTACTAACCTATAGGAGACATCAATACCCAAAAATATTTAGTAGGTAGGTCAACCTATAGGAGATACCAATCCCTATTGCAACAATATAATAGGTATAACACCAATCCTGCCATAATAGAAATAATGGTGGATTTGAATTTAAATCTAACCAACAGACACACTAATACTAACACTCACTATTTTCTTCACAACACAACTATACATCCCACTACAATAATTTCATTCCAATCATTGTACCTCTCTCACATACATACACTACATCTGAACATTTAAAATATATACATGATATTACATTAACACTCTTCTATGTTGGTTAGGAATCCACACCAACCTAGACAACATAGGGTGGACCTAAATTCAAATTACATGAAACATGTAATACATCGGTTCAAACTTGTTGCCAAAATAGCATGACACCTTGTGCCACCATGGGAACCTTAAATAGGTCTTATCCTCACTCCACATGCTTGATTTAAATTTTGTATGATTGTAGACATTACTACACATGCCTCAAACTTTGAATAGCTTGATGTACCTTCTTTTACTTTAAAAATCCTTGCACACTAAGTTGTGCCATTGTAAACTCAATAAATTGATAGAACTAGTGTAGGCACACTCTCCTTCGAAACCGCAGAGGAATGCTACATTTCTAAAAGAAATGCCACCCATATTAATTAATCTCTACCCAAAATATATCGTTTTGTACCACCACACTCATGTTGAGTGCATACCCAACATGGTATAATAAATTTATTAACTATCTAAAGGAACGCATACCACTACTAACATGATACAAGATATGATAGATTATACAACATACACAAAGTTTTTCCAAAACCTTGAGACAACTGATAACACTTGTACTCCTACAATCTTCTTCATTTTGAAAACCTTCACATTGATAGCCTTGACACCCTTTGATAACCATTGTCAATATAAATGACCTGCTAACATCAGTTTGACATCAATGATAACCTATGCTCAACAATATCCCCCTTTGTCATTGATGAAAAATAAAAATATATTGGGGCCACCAAAACACTCTTGATCAATAAGTCTAAATGATTGATGTGTTTTAGCATTTACTCCCCCTGTGAATGATGTGACATTAAGAGATAGATAGATTGTTATTCTTTCTAAGAAATTTAGAATTATGATCACTCTCTTTAACTTAGCAATTTTATCAATTAAAGATAGTTATTATTTTTAAGAAATTCACCATTTTGAGCACTCTCTCCCCCTTTGATATCAATGAAAAAGGATTAACATCCTAAGTCGCTAATGCATCATCCAAAAACCTATTTCTCGGATAGAATCCTCTTGAGTCCATGAATCAAAACTTTTGCAAACATTCTACAAAAGCACCAACTCTTCTTTTGTCAAGGAGACCAAGCTCCCCCTTACCCTATACTTTCCTCTTGAATGAAGAGGAGAGAGTAAAAACTCCCAAATTTTATGAAAGAAACTCAAATTTCTCATTAGGAAGTGAATTCATGAATATGTTTACAACTTTCTCCTTTGTATCAACATATTCCAACATGACTTCTTTCTCAGCAACCTTCTCTCTCAAGAAATTATACTTGATTTCAATGTGTTTTCTTCTTGAGCACATCACCAGATTCTTTGAAACATTTATTGCACTTGTGTTATCACAAAGAATAGTGATAATATCTTCAAACTCAACCTTCATTTCCTTCAAGTTTTGATTCATCCAAAGCACTTGAGTGCAACATGATGTTGCATCAATGTATTTTTCTTTTTCCATGGATAAATAAACTAATTCATGCTTCTTACTCGAATAGGACACCAAACTATCTCTAGGGAAAAATCATCACCAATCGTGCTCTTTTGGTCATCCACACAACCTACCTAATCTACATCTGTGTATGCAGTAAGAGTAAAATTTTCACTCTTTGGATACCAAAATCCAAATTCTTTAACAGCCTTCAAATACCTAAATAACCTCTTCACCACCTTTACATGAGTCTCTTTAGATGTTTCCTCAAATTTGGAAACCATTTTAATTGCCTGCATAATATCTGGTATAGATGATGTCACGTACAAAAAACTACGAATCATACACTAGTACAATGTTTGTTCTATCGAAGGAGAAACACCATCCTTTCTCAACTTACACTTATTAACCATAGGTGTTGCAACAGGTTTGCAATATTCCATCTTGCACTTGCTTAACATCTCCTTAATGTATTTTTGTTGTGAAATAAAAATCCCTTTGTTTGATTGAACAATTTGAAATCCTAACAAGAAAGACAATTATCCTACCATAGAAATCTAAAATTCATTTTGCATAGCCTTCTAAATTTTTTCACACATTTCTTCACTACTACCTTCGAAAATGATGTCATCAAAATACACCACAACTATCAACAATTTTTTCTCATTCTATTTTAATGTATAAATTATTATCCACATAGCCTCTCTAGAAAACTTGTCACTGCAAGTATACATCGAACCTTGACTACCTAACTCTAGGAGATTTCTTGGGACCATATAAAGCCTTCTTCAATCTATAAACATAATCTAGATTGTTAGTACACGAAAATCCTTCTGGTTGTTCAATATATACTTCTTCTTCAAGGTGTCCATTCAATAATGTTGACTTCACATCGATCTAATACCAATTGAAATTCTTGAATGCTGAGAGAGCTAAAAACATCCTAATTTCCTCTAGTCTAGCCACCAAAGAAACAATTTCCTCAAAGTATATACCTTCAACTTGAGCATACCCTTTACACACAAGTCCTGCTTTGTTCTGGATCAATTCACCTTCTTCATTCAACTTGTTTCTGAAAACCCACCTTGTTCCAATCACATTCTTATCTTTAGGTCTTGGGATAAGTTCCCAAGTTTAATTCTTTGAAATCTTATTCAGCTCTACCTGCATTGATTCTATCCATCGTCGTTATTTGATTGATTTTTCATATGTATTAGGTTCAATCTTTGATAGTAAATAAAAATGTATGTGTTCTCCTGATCTTTCTAGCCTCTTCTAGGTAAGAATCCCACTATCTTTTTCACCAATGATCCGATTTGTAGAGTGATTTTTTTTAACATACTTAGTTGGGGTCTTTTTAGAAACTTCTTCTAGCTCTTCAACATTTCTATGAATTGATTTCAAATATTCTTCCTCCAAAATAGTAATATTTTGAATATTTTCATCAACCTTTACATTTGCACTTTCAATTATCCTTTTCAACCTTTTATTATAACATCTATAACTTTTTCTTCTTAAAGAGTAAACAAGAAAAATGTATTCATTTGATCTTGAATCAAACTTTCCTGAATTCTCTTCATCTCTCTTGATGTAGCACTTGCTACCAAATATTTTGGCATGCCTTACTAATTTTTTTATCTTCCTTTCCATATCTCATATGGAGTATTTTTTATCTTGCACCTAATATGAACTCTATTCAGAATATATATAGTTGTTTATGTAGCTTCTCTTTAGTACATATTCTCCATATTTTCTTAACATAACATATACCTTTCCATATCTTTTAAAATATAGTTCTTTCTTTCACTAACTTCATTTTGTTGTGGAGTTCTAGGAGCTAAGAACTGCCTCTAGATTCCATGCTCTTCATAGAAGCTATCATACTTCTCAGCTATAAACTCTCCACAGGTCTATCTGATCTCAAGATCATGATTGTACTTCTGGTCTCATTTTCCACCATAGCCTTGAATGATTTGAATTTCTCAAAATATTTTGATTTCTCTTTTGGATATGCATAATCCAAGTCATCCTAGTATAATTAGCAATCAAAATCATGAAATACATGTCTCCTTATGGACTTTTAGTCCCTATAGTTCCACATAGATCTGTATGTACCAAATCCAATGGATTTGATGTGGATTACTCCTTAGTAGGATATCTTCTTCTTTTCTACTTCCATTCATGGCATGGCTTGAAACTAATTAACAGAGGTTTCTTGATTCTTGGCATATCCCAAAGCAACCATTTTGAACTAATCTTAACAATATCATCAAAATTCATGTGTCCTAACCTTTTGTACCAAATCCAACTCTTATCCTTTTATGCAGCGAGGCAACTCTTTCCATTCAACTCACTAAGGTGATAGATATCAGTGTCTATCTTGCTTCCTTTCAAAATCATCTCACCAATGATTTTCTAATTTCACAACCATTAGCAATAAAGGACAATTGATATCCCTTATCACACAACTGATTCAAACTCAAAAAAAAATGTTTTAAGCCTTCAACATAAAAAACATCATGTGTCTTTGTTTTACAATTGTGAGAAAGTTAATTTGACCTACTAGAATCCAAAAACTAAATTATGCAAGGATCAAAGATACATACAAAACACTCTATATTGGCCTAGTTGAATCTAAACAAAAACAAAAGAAATGGAAACTTTTTACCTTGCTTAGATTATTCCTTTTGGTTGGCCCTTGTTGATTATTGATTTGTGTGCTCTTTCCTGAGGAAAATGGCATAAAACCTAATGCAAAATGGAGCTAAGATGGAGATGAATGCAATGGAGATTGTGGGTATTAGATAAGATGAAATATGGAGGTGTTAAGTGCTATAAAAATGGAGGTATGCTTGGATGATTGAAATTTGTCTAAGTGTGCTTGAATGAAAAAGTTGATTGATTGTGTTTTAGCCAAATGAGGGCCATTCCACCATTTTTAGGGGAAATTCCACTAAACAATGGAGGGCCAAGATCAAGCCAAGATGGACAAGATCAAGGGTTGGGTGTGTTGATAACTCACAAGCCCTCACATCTTGACATGTGGAGGGTGATGTGGAAAGAGGAGATGAGGTGGACATGACATGGAGGTACTACATAGTACCTTGGGATTTGGACTAGATCTCCTCATAAAGTACGTTCTTTTCCACATGTGGGTTGATAGGATAGGTGAGGAATTAAAAATTCCTCAAAAATCCTCATGGGGATGGGAGAAGGAATTTTAAATTCCTTAAAATTACTTGAGGAAATAAAAGTGAACTAAAAATTCACTTGGGAAAGCGGATGCCTTCTCCAAATGGAGAAAGCATTTAATAAAGTTGACTTAAGACATATTCCATAAATGGCATGGTGATTAGATTGACCTAATTAAGTGATTAAGATTGTGCAAACATGTGATTAGCTGGGCTAATGAGCGACTAGGGGAAAGTGGAGGATTATGGAGGATGTGACATTTAGAGAGAAGAAGAATTTGAATTAAAAATTGATTTAATCCATAAAAGCATAATGTGACAAAATTAAATAAATTGGGGTTTTTATTTAATTTAGAGAGGAAAGGGGGGATAAGGTATTCAATTGATTTATTAAATACTTTAGGGACATTAGCTTGTAGGGTGATATTAATCAAATAATAAATTATTTAATTAATGTGGATGAAGGATGCAGGATAGGGGAATAGAAAGGGGTGAATTTGACCATATGGGGGTGGTCAAATTCAGGTGTCTAGATTTTGCCCCTCTTTGAAATATTGTTAGAATAACAATGTTTCAAAGAAAAATAAAACAAAGACGACTTGATAGAAGAAAAAATGCTAGATGATGCCCCAATATCATGGGAAGACATGGACATGAAGGAAAGATGGAGGAAAATGGTAGGGTATGCCCCTTCGAGAGGCTGGATTGGGAAGAAAAAGGGGCCCTAGGCGACTTCTCAATATGAAAAAATGGAGGGCACCATGTGATAAAGCACGAAAAACAATGAAGAATGGATTTTGAATAGAGGAAAATTGACACACAGGGTGTGAATGGAAACCCTTAGAAGAAAAAGGGTGAATAAATAAATTAAAGGTTAAATAAAGGTAAAAATTACCCAAAATTTAAAAGGCTAAATAGGGGCAAAAATGAAAATCATATAAATTGTAAATTTAAAAATTTAATATTCACCTTATTCTCATTTACACACTTGGCAAGTGACTAAGTGAGAGAGAGAGAGAGAGAGAGAGAGAAGAAGAAGAAGAAGAAGAAGAGTGACTAGGATGGCTAAAGGGTTGAACGGTGATGAGGGATTTGTGGATGATGATCTGGTCCGCTGAGGGGAAGAGGTGTGCCAGTTCTACTATGAGCATGAGGTACCCCACCAGGTAGGCCTCAAGACCCACTTTTTTATTTGAATTTGAATTTTTAGCACATTTTGAATTTGTGGGTCAAGTAGAGTAGGATATGGTAGTGGTAAGGAAGGGTGAATTTTCCCATCCATAAGGAAAATTTTCCTGACCCTAGGGATCAGTGAAGAAAGGGGTGAGCATGTGGGGGTAGGGGTGATTACAAAATCACCTCTCCCTAAAAGGAATGATCCTACACTATGTAGGGGTGGGAATGCAAGCATATAGTAAAATGTGAATTTGCCAAATCAGGGACAAGGTGAATACAAAATTGCCCAAAAGTGGAAAAGGTGAATGCTAATTCATCCAAAATGGGAAATGGGTAGATGCAAGTCCACCCTTTGGGGTAAATGGGTGAATATGAATTCTTCCATCGGGGTGAAAAGATGCAGAGGCGATTTCAAAATAGCCTTTAGGGATTAAACATGTGAATTTACGCCTAGGCAAGAAAGGGGTGAAGTCGCTTGACAAACAAGTGAATTCGACAAAAGATAGAAAATGGGTGAACATTGTAGATGGATAGGTGAACATGTGGGAATTGGAAAATGGGAAAATTTTCCTAAGATAGAGGCGAATTTGCCAAACCAGGGTAGGGATAAAAATGAAGTAAAAAGAAATAAAAAGTGAGAAAAGTAATAAAATGGTCTACATGGATGCAGAACTTCAAGAGGCTGAGGACCCATGAGTGAAACTCAATAGTACTCAAGGTAATAGTTTGGGTGATGAATGCCCATGATTATGGATCACTAGCACAAGCGAAGCTACTGCACATGTTGGGGTATCCCAACATCAGAGCACACTGAAGACTTCTAACCATGTTGATGGAGAGGTGGAGCTCAAAGACACCAACCTTTCATATCTTGATAAGGGAGATTATAATGACATTAGAGGATGTGTGGAGGATTTTTTGGTTGCCCATTCGAGGGTACTTAGTCAATTGGACTCACAACAGGGCAATAAAGGAGAAACTACGAGATTGTTTTGGACTAGTAGAGTTGCCTATCCAAGGGAGGGATTTTGATGTGGATGCATGTTTGGGTTGGAGATACCATCCCTACCATTGTACTTATGTGGACCAATCACCAACATTCTATTTCTAGACAAGAGTGCACGATTTTTCAGCCTCAAGGTCATTGAAGTTATTAGGCATATTTTGGAGAGATGAGAGGGGGAGTTTTCTTGGGGGCATGTGTACTAGCTCAAATTTATAGAGATATGCACAAAGCCTATTATAGACAAGCCTTGAGTGTGACACATGTGACAATACTACAGGTATGGGCCTAGGAGCACATTAGTGTTATGAGGCCAAATATTCTGATTGTCGGGGCATGCGATGAGACCTTGCCTATATCATATTGGTGGGATATGGAGCATGGGTGGAGGCTTCATTACCTGGATGTGCAAGATCTGGAGGGATGGAGGAAAAGTATTGATGATCTGAGGCCAGAGGATATCACCTGGAGGCCATGCTTGGCACGACGATTCCAAGGGTGGAGGGACGAGGAAAGGAGATACAAGGGGTAATTTTTCTTAGTCTACTACCTGATTGGCTAAGACCCCCTCATTTTGGAGCTCCATAGACCAAATAGAATCACCAGATAGTTTGGTATTTAGCAGGATACACCTACATGACCATAAATATTTTGGTGGTTTACACAAGAGCCAATAGAACTATGGGGAGAGTGAATCATAATGGATTATGCTCGACACATGTGGGAGGGGGCACCATTGACATTGTACCCATGGAGGGGAGGGCCAACAGATGCAGGTACCACAACACAGTACATTGTATGTTGGGAGGAGATGGGGCTAGGGAAGATGATAACAATACATCTGATTATGGGGGCTCTTGGATTTGGATTAGATGATGAGAGGAGGCTATCAAAGTAGTAGAGGAGGATGAGGAAAGGCGGTCGATAGAGGAGAGGGGGAGATGGGATGTGGATATGCAGGAGGTAGAGGAGGAGCATCGGGTCATGGAGGTGGATGCTCCAAAGGTGGGGGCACTAGTATTGGTGCCATATGTACCACCACCACTCGAGGATCCCGTAGTGTTGTTGATAGGGGCTTTGACTAGATTAAGGATAGCAAAGTAGAGATTGAGGGATTTTGAGGCAGACCAAGAAAGACTACAGATAGAGGTGGACCGGTTGTAGTGTGAGGTGGGGAGGTTGCAGGAGGTAGAGATAATTGGAGAGAGGTACTACCAAGCCCTAGAAGATGAGGCCTCGAGGATGCAAGGAGAAAGGAATGTTGCTCAAAGGGAGTAGGACGAGGCCTTGAGGGAGAGGGATGAGCTATGAGATAGGGAAGAGTGTGAAAAGGAGACGATGGGGGATGTTGGTAGATGGATGGAGAAGGAAGAGGCAGCAGAGGCCTAGGTACAAGAACTACAGGGAGAGAGATATGTTAGGGATCAGAGGATATCCCATCTATAGGAACAAGTGGACTAGATGAGGCTAGCCCAGGTTGTATTGGATTAGGAGAGGAGACATATCACGGGATTGTGGGATAGGTACCGGATAGAGAGGGACATAGCCAAGGCATAGGCAATAGAGGCAACTAATGCCAGGATGGAGGTGGCCTACTACATGCTTACATATCAACATGTTGTCCCAAATCTAGCATGGAGGGTCTTTCCATATGTAAGAGCAGCACCTCAGATGTCAGTGCCATCATAGGGAGTGACACACATGCAGGGATACAATAGCTACTAAGAGACACCTCCTAGAGGCAAATGATCAGTGCCTGAATCCCCTCAAAGGATACACATAGAGAGCAGTGGGTCAGTCAGGAGAGGAGGATGAGGGGACAGGGCCTAGATTTTTGATAGGTGCAGAGTGGGTGTACAGTATGGAGAGACAAAGACTACACATTTTTTACACAGATTTTGAGATTGATCCATTCATTGATTCATGTATTCTTTATTCTTTTATTCATTATTTATTTATGAGAAGTAGTCTTTTTATTATCTTATTAGTGATCTTCTTGTGGACCTTAATTTCCTGGATGTTCATGGACTTGATGGATGAAATTTATTATGTTTTATGATGGAATTTTGATGATTTGTTATTATGGACTATGATGGACTAGATGGGCATGATATTATTTTGGATATTTATATGATATGCGATAGACATTGTCGACACTATATGGTTATTGTGTGATGTGATGGATATTTATTATGTTCATGTGACTGTGATGACTATGATGTATGCATATGGTTATGGTGATTTATTTATATGTCTATGTGGATGGCCTGAATTGCATGCATTTTGTTTAACAATTATGGATATAGGATATGATGTGATATGATTTATGCTCTTATGATGTATATTATGGATATATTACTAATGATGTGTGATGTAGGTGGCGATGTGATTATGGTTATTAAGAGATGTATACATGAGAGTTATGTGGATAATGAATAATGTATGGACGATGCATTGTAATGGTTAATTATGTATAGATAAATGACATGAAAATGCAATGAAATGTAATGGATTGAAAAATATGATGTATATATATGTGATCATGATATGGATGGATGTGATGAATGTGATGTAATATAATGCCTATAATGAAATGAATGAACATGTTTAGAATAATAACTCTAAACAATTTAAATTATAATGCAACACAATGATAATGAAATGAAATGAACTTAAGATGCTTAGAATAACAAATCTATGCCAATCTAAACAACTTAAGATGAAGATGATAATGATAATGCAAAGAGAATGATAATGCAATGAAGTGATAATGTAATTGAATGAACTTAAGATGTTTGGACTAACAAATCTATATTAA
Source organism: Sequoiadendron giganteum (assembly GCA_007115665.2). Taxonomy (NCBI): domain Eukaryota; kingdom Viridiplantae; phylum Streptophyta; class Pinopsida; order Cupressales; family Cupressaceae; genus Sequoiadendron; species Sequoiadendron giganteum. The sequence goes on along the minus strand of CM021105.1, from coordinate 463,234,896 downwards.
TCTAAAAAAATTAAGATGAAGATGATAATGATAATGCAAATGTAATGGATAATGATATGCATATGGAATGAACTTAAGATTCTTAGAATAACAAATCCATGTCAATCTAAATAGCTTAAGATGAAGATGAAAATGATAATGGATGAAATAAAATGAACTTAAGATGCTTAGAAAAAAATCTATGAAAATCTAAACAACTTAAGATGAAGATGATAATGCAATGAAATGATAATGTAATGAAATGAACTTAAGATGCTTAGAATAAAAAATCTATGCCAATATAAATAACTTAAGATGATAATGAAATAAAATGAACTTCAGATGCTTAGAAAAAAAATCTATATTAATATAAACAACTTAATATGAAGATAAAAATGCAACAGAATGATAATGAAATGATATGGACTTAAGATGCTTAGAATAACAAGTCTATATTAATCTAAACAACTTAATATGAAGATTAAAATGCAACAAAATGATAATGAAAATGATATGGACTTAGGACATGCTTAGACTAACAGATCTATTTTAATCTAAACAACTTAAGATAAAGATGAAAATGATAATGCAAATGCAATGGATAATGATATGCCTATGGATAATGATAATGAAAGTGCAACTAGATGAGCAATGATAGGTATGGAAATCTATTGCATGACATAGCGAGATGAATGATGATGGGTGTGAGAGTGCACCTATCAAAAAACATAGAAACCCTATTAGGAAGAAAAGGTGGGAGAGGAACATTTGCACAACCAAAACCACTAACCATGGGCTAGCAAAAGGAAATGGATGGGAGAAATGAAATGCAATGGGAAGATAAACAAAATGCAAATATAATGCCATTTTTCCATATTAGGAGCACTGATTTTTTCTATAGCATGGGACATGATATGCCAAGGTATGAGGAACCAAGTCTAATTAGTGTGCAATGCATAAAAAAAACACAACAAACAAGAAGGCTATTCCAACACCGCAAAACCATAGAGGCTTTGGTCGAGCATGATGTTAGGATAACCAAAAACACAAAAGGATACCCCAATGTAACACAAGACCATAGAAATATTGGTGGGTACTATGTAGGACAACTTGGAAGACAAAAGTAGACAAAAGGTCAAGATATGCCCCTATGTCTACTTGTCAAAGTACACCATGATATGATGGATCATGGTGACCTTGAAAAAGCATAATAGGGAGCTCAAATGATAAAAAAAGTGTCAAAAGCATCAAAAAATCACAAAAAAATTCAAATGTCCTTTGTCATAGAATCAAAAGGGTGGATGGGATTGGCATAGTCTGATTTAGGAGGGATACATCTTGTTAAGACCAACGATGGTGGATAGATTGAGTGATCGACATGACTCAAGATACTCGAAACCAATGGAACCTTATGATACTAGTGAAATTTGTTTTAAATGCCAATTGAATAGGGACATACTTGATGACATGACACGACACCAAGACATAATCTAAGGATAGACCTAGGGTCTCGGGGGCTCATCAATTGATGACCTTTCCTATGTTAAAGTGTAGAGACCTCGTAGTTCAATAAAAGACTGAAGATTGACCATGGATAAAATCACAAAGAGGACAATGGAGACGATGATGGAGGAAAAATACCAGATAGACAAATGCCTCAAGGGTTGATCAAATGATTATCCTTTCCTATGTGAAAGCGTAGGGGAAATGTAGTTCGACAAAATGGACCCAAGATAGGATGTGACCTAATGATGACTGACATGATGATAGATCCTAGATGAGGACATAAGACCGATGAAATGACATGGATATACAAATGATGAAAAGCTTAGGATGTAGGATAAAAAGATCAGGATTTTGAATAGTTGATTTGAATCATGCAATGCTCAGTCAAAGATATACCAAGAGATGAATGGTGGGATGTGGATAGGAGCATGTGGATCAATATGATATAAGGATAGGATGAAAGGATATGATGGATGGAAGCATAAACTAACTAGGATGCAAGGTAGATAATGTTTAAGCCCTCTATGAATGGTGCCTATTACTAGGTTTTCACCAAACATACTTATCCAAGGTTCCAACAGGAGTGGTTTTCACAATAGGATGGATTATTTCTCTTTACTATTTTTGGATTTTTGACTTTTTTTATTTTTTTGTATTTTTGATGATTTTTTACTTTCTTTTTTTGCATTTTTTTAGGTAGGATAACCCAACTGACTCAAGTATAGAACCGCTTCATATGCATGATGTTGATAGGCTCCTCTAAGGGCTCTCCTTCAGGTGTTGCAAGACTATACTCCCTAGAACTGTATTTGGTTGTGATAACATAGGGACCCAAACAGTTTGGCTCAAAATTTCCTTTCTTTTCTATGTCTTGTTGGGTATGTTGGTTTTCCTTTAGCACCAAATCTCCAATGTTGAACTAACGAGGACATGCCTTCTTATTGTAGTTCCTCCTAAGACAATGTTGATATACTTGAAGGTGATTGTAGGCCTTGATATGTTTTTCATCCAAGAGTTCAAGCTAACTTAAGCGAGCAACCCAAGCATCTTCATCACTAATGAGATTCTTCAGGGAGATTTAGAGTAATGAGATCTTGACTTCAATCAGCAAGATTGCATCAGCACCATATACAAGAGAGTATGGGTTGGTGCTAGTGGGAGTGTGGATAGATGTATAGTAGGCCCAAAGAGTGGTATGGAGATGGAGATGCCAATCTGAACCAGTATTCTTGACCATATTTTTGAGTATTTTGATCAAGGTTTTGTTGGTTGCTTCTAATTCAACATTTCCTTGAGGGTAATAGGGCATGGACTAACAATGTTGGATGTGGTAGGTCTCACAAAAGAACTTTATATACTTGATTTTAAATGGATTTCCATTATGGATGATGATGGTGGAAGGGATTCCACATGTGCAAAGAAAATGGAAGAGGATAAATTTGGATATCTAAATATCCATGATTTGAGTGAGTGGAATTGCTTCCACCCATTTGGTGAATTATTTAGTAGTTGTGATGATGAAAATATGGCCATTAGAGGATGGAGGGTAAGTCTTACTGATCAAGTCAAAACCCCATTGAGAAAAAGGCCATGGTACTAGGATAGGTTGTAAGTCTTGTGTTGGAGCATGGATTAAATCTACATGTTGCTAACAGGGCAGATATTTCTTCACAAACTCATAGACATCATGTTCCATAGTGGGCCAATAGTATCCAACTCTGAGAATCTCTTTGCTAAGGCCATTCCATTAGAATCAGACCCACATACACCACTATGTACATCATTTAATGTGATAAAATATTATGGTTCATTCAGATATCAAAGGATTGTACCATCATACCCTCATCAATAAAGTGTATCTCCCATGATTGTGTATCAGAATAAGCATTGGATAAATAATTTTTTTTGGTTGCGAGTTGGTTATTTTTTAAGAACCAAAATTAATCTCATCCCTTACCTATGTATCTTCCAGAACTCAATTAGTAGCAAGGTTGAGGATTGTCCAGCACCTAAGCAAAGTACTTAGAACCCCACTTCTTCTCTTCGAGCTCTGTGAGACCTAGGAGGGTAATCCTACTCTTCCTTAGGAAGTGCAAAGAAATAAATATCATCAAAGGCTTGGCAGACCTCTTACAAAATTGTTAATTATTGCAAGGAACACACTAATACTAAAGGTTTATACGGTGTGATTTAAAGTATATTATCAATTCAATCCCATTATAAATATCTATCTAGGTTCATCACTAGCCCAGTCAATCACAAGCTAAACTAACGAAAAACCCAGTGCCCAATCTATGGGAATAATGGAGTCATATTTGCAATCAATCAGTAATACAACTATATTGCAACATCAGTAATCAGGGGACTAGTAGTATTCTACTTTGTGGCATCCAACTCACTATATTTTAAAACATTTCTTCCTTACCAAATCCCACATTCTTTTCCCACAAACTAATGACCTTATTTTAGCATCGGGTGATCCCACAATGCTGGTTTACAATTTCTCGGAGATTCTGATTTTGTTGAAATCACATATTTTAAGAAAATATAATGATTTAAGCCTTAAAAGAAATCATTTTAAGGATTCCAATTGAATATGGTTTGATCAAACCACCTTATATCAAACCCCCTTAGATAAAACCCTGCTAGTTTTAAACCATACCTATAACAGAGTCTCCTTTACACCTATCAAAATGCTAATAAAAAACCACTTTTGATTTACCTTTTGGTGGATCAAATGAATTCATCTAAAATTTATTTTTGTAAGTATGTATTCCTTATTATAAGCTTCCCAAAAAGTATAATTTTAAATAAATTTAATTTTATTATTATATTTTATTTTTATTTCTTGTGAATGTAGGTTTTTCACTGAAAATCAAGCTCTTTGTTCTACACATGTGGAAAAATAGAAGATTATCAAAAACAAAAATTGAAAAATATGAGTGCACTAGATATTTAAGTCCTTGATCCAACAAAAAAAAATTGAATTTCGAGACATACAAAAAATGTTATGTGTTATACGACCCACCTATGTCTAAATTGTAATTGGTTTGACTTCAAAACTTGATTAGGGAAAGATATTCAATAAAAAACTATGAAACCAATTAGAAGCACTAGATATCATAGTTACAAATATAAATTTAAAAAAAAAAGAATTTTATCCTTCTTTGAAAAAAAATTATGTGTTATATAGTGAGTGTCACTCCTTAAAAATGGTGTTTGTTAAAAAAACAAATAGTTTCCAAAGGAGATGGAAAAAGAAGTGCAATCTCATTCCAAAAAAATTGAAAAAAATATATTTAGAATCTACATAGAAAATATCACACATCACTAGTTTGCATCATCTTCAAATTGCTCACGGTCTAGCCACTATAGGTGCTCGAAAGTGAATATTTAGTTAAAAAAAATCAATTCAATGTCCAGTTTGGCCAAAAATTGTAAACTACTATTGTGGGATCACCCCATTAAATCAACTCATTGAATTGAAGCACAAATAAACCCATTCATTCAGTGCAAATGACAAAAGACAAATGAAACTACAATAAATAATTTCATTCATGATTCGTAGGAAAAACACACAAGAGAGCACATATTTTACAACTAATATTTTCTTTCATTACTAATATTTATTTGTAAGACTATTTTAAGATCATCATATAGTATGACTTACACCCTCAACTAGCTTCTGATATATTCACTAATTTATCTATTTATAGTATTTTTTTCTGTGAGCATAACTTTCACCTAGACCTTTCTTAGACTTAATTTTTTTTCTAAACTATCCTTTTTTCAGCCATAATATCCCCTTTATAAACAGGGGAGTAACAAGTATCTGGTTGAGTTACAATTTTATTTCACTTCATTTCAAAACCCTAATTTCAACTGATTCTTGAAAAACTCCCTAGGTGGTTTTATGTAATCATTTGAGAATAGGGGAAGATAAAAGACAAAGCACATGCACATGGTACCATTAGTCATTGTCGCCACATCCACTTTGAACAAAAATATTTTGTATCATATTTGTCGAAGGACTTTAACATTAGAATGGAAGAGTAAAAGACCAAAAATGGAAAACATATTGATAAGAATGCCTCCCATGCAAAGACCATGGTTTCATCGAAAACAAAAACAAGGAGAAGACTCTATTATGAGTCATCAACATTAGAGGATGCTCAAACACTCCTTGTTAGCAACAAAATTCGAGGAACCATCACTACATCATCATCAGAGCTCTTGTATGACACTAGAGAGAATATACTGGTCATACCCCAAGTGAGTGTCACCTTCAACATTTGAAGGACTATTAGAGAGTACAATGGGAGAATTATGCTTCCCCAAACAAGCTTTATGACTCTTGTCCTTTCTCCTGACCTTCCTCATAGGCTTAGCCTATTCCTTGCCCTTAAACTTGACCAATTCTATGAGAATGATCCCATTTCTTAAATTGTAAGTACTCTGGACAATTTCTTTCTTCTTGTGACCTTGATCCCTCTTCTTACCCTTTGAAACCTGAGAGGCTGCCTAGTTTTCTTTCTCACCTATAGACATACTCTAATAGAGCTCAAACACATTAAGCTGGCTAGACCTCCTAATCAGCTGAAATGGCATACCAGTCTTTCCCATCTCTTAGAACAAAAGATGAAAACTAGCTAAACTTTTAACTTAGGGTGAATTAGCACCCTCACACTTCTTCACTAACCCACACCTCACATTCATTGCAGAATTGAAAGATGGTGAAAACAAAAAACCAACAATTTGTATTAAATAAAAAATTTGGAGCATGTAGAAATAAATGATTCAAGAAATCCTCGTGTGAGCGAGTTAATAACTTAGCGGCTCAGCTTTGAATCTGGGTGGTCGATCTTAGAGGAATTAAAACTTCATCGATGGTGATCATGAGCATCATTTTTTGGCCTTTAGAAACTTGTTCCTAGAAAGCAACAATGTCATCTCACATGCTACATGTTCTCCCCTAATCTTGATTAATCTTACATCATCTGAAAATTACCATGCATCACCATCAATCCATGCTCCTCGTCAATATCGATGAAGTACATAAAACTGGTGTTTTGAAGAGAACACTTCATCGCTCATCACAGAATTGCCCAAAATTCTAAGGTGCAATCAATGATGAGAGTATTATTGCAATGAAGTTTAGTATGTTGGATCATCCTACTTTAAAACCATGTCAATGGTTCCCCATGGGTAAACCTAGAATAATGGGTTACAATTTTTTGCATGAAGAAAAATTAGAATTTCCCATCATAAAACTTAAAATGGATTGATGAACCCCCTCCCTTCTAATGAACCCCCACCCCCTTCTAATAAACCCCCACTTGCATTATATAGATGGGGTTCATTAGAAGGGTGGTTCAAATGAACCCCCCATTTTTCACCTTCCCCTCCACCATATCAAAATTTATGAATTTTTTGACTATCAAAGCCCGGGAAGGAGGTGAAAATTGAGTCAAATTAATAAACCAAGTTGGAGGACTGTAGTGATTTAAACGTGCTTTCCAATGACTGTAAATTTAATATATTTTGTTTTAAATTTATATTTTATTTTTTAGTTTTATTGAGCATAGTTTTATCACTGAACATCAAGTTCGGTGAAAAATCATTGTGGAAAAATAGTAAATTTGAGGGAGAAAAAGTTGGAAAATATATACGCACTAGGTGTTGATATCCTTGTTCCAAAAAATAAAGAAAAATTGAATTTCAATACATACCAAAAAAGGTTTTGCGAGCCGAAGTGCACCTATGTCTAAATTGTAATTGTCCTGACTTAAAAACTTAATTAAAACAAAAATATTCAAAAAATGTTATGAAACAAAATGAAAGCACTAGATACTAGTGTTACCAACCCAAATTTAAAAGAATTAGGGTTTTATAGTTTTTAGAAAAAAAATTATGTGAGCCAAAGTACACACCACTTTTTGAAAATGTTGTTTACTATTAAAAACTAGTTATCAAAGGAGACGCAAAAAAATTACAATTTAATTTCAAATTTTTTTTTTTAATATATTTAAAATCTACTAACAAAATCTCAAAAATCACGAGTTTACATTATTTTCAAATTCCTAACAGTTTTCCTACTATAGGTGTCAGAAAGTGAAGTTTTTTTCTAAAAATGCTGATTTCAATGTCAACTTTGGCCAAAAAGTGTAACCCATTATTGTGGGATGACCCCCATTCATCCCGCTACTTTCCTTTTTTTCTTTATATATTGTTCTCAAGATTATACCACATTGCCCTTTTCTAGCAACTGTTGTTTCCTTTCAGTGATGCATCTCATCCTTTATCAGCCCCATCAGTGATGTGAGTATCCATGTGATGAAATATCATCCCTTAGATCAATGGCCCATCCTTGATCACGTTCATCTTCCCATTGCACATGGCGAATGCAACTTCACACTTTGGATCCTATTAGCAACAAGAGATAGAGTGAAGAGCTAGGTTAAGACACATACACTTGTATGAGAATCAATGATACAAAATACATCGCACATAAGATCTATTTAGATTAGTGAAAGAAATTGAATAGAGAATTCCATCACTCATCACTCTTTTGGAACTTAAGCCTTGGAATGAATCCACGATGAGTGTTGTAAGAAAATACAAAATCATTAGACCATCACTCATCACTAATCCTCCTTGTAAAATTTGCAAGAAATTAGTGATGAGAGATCCCCGCGACGACATTGAGTACTCATATCACGTATCGCTAATGTATAACTTATCATCTAAAAACCCATCCACAATACACAAAGCTCAAGAGATCCATTATATTTCTCATCACTATTTGAAATTTACCTTTTCAAAACCATTCATGATAACTGATGAAGAGAAGAACATAAAACTGAAGGCCATCGCTTATTGCTATTACAAATTTAAAGCTCAAAAGCCATTAGCAATCAATGATACAAGGAGAAATAAAGAGCATCGCTCATCACCCATTGAGATCAAGAGCTCTAAAAGCTATATACGATACATGATAAAGAGATGGCCGATGGAACCTAGGTGAAAACCTTCAAGCATGTGCTCATAATTTTTCTAATGAATGGGACCCTCTAGGATGAGACAAGAGAAGGGCTCAAAAGATTCTAAGTCATGAAATGCAAAGGATGTAAAGGCCAAAAGGGCCCTTTACTTAACCTTATAAAATAAAAGAAACCCAGATCTAGGCATGGGGGATTGGTTACCCTATGATAGTGAATGGTATAAGAGGTTTTAATGTGACCAGAAATGGGAAACAAGAAGTCAACAATGAAATAGAACATTACAAGTGCTCAAAACCAAGGGTTTCTTAAGGATGGATTGCAATTTAATGCAATAACCCTTCAACAGTGATGACAAGAAAAACCCTAAGCTATTAGATACCAACCCAATATTCAAAATGTGATAATATTTGAGATGGAACATAAAAAAATTGTAGGTTCCATCAGTGGCTCTAGTTGGGGACGTCTGTTTCTCTAGAATAGAGCAAAAATCTAGAGTCTCAAGTGAAGCAGACCAAGAACAAAGAACAAAAACCAAGGAAAAATCAAGAGAACCAAAACCAAACCAAACAACATATGAACAATATTTAGATAAAATACAAGGCCAAACCAGTCCTAAAACTAGCGCCTACCTCTACCAAAAACCCTATTTTCCACCATTTGCACCATGCCCAAGCTAGAAACATTATCATGAAGATTCCACTAGCTGATCATGCTGAAATTACTCCATTCAACCACTATAGACATGTTATTGATCTTGCAATTATCTCTCTCATCCATGTCCCTTTGTTTGCTGTAATCAGGTGTTAACTGGAATATATGATTAGTGTAGCACTCCACCTGACACAACTTATCATTATATTTAACCAAATTCTCATTTAATTGGTCGAGGGAAATGAAAGATTCATAGTCCATTTGATTAATGTCAGATTCACTAGGATAAACATCACACCCATTATGTGCAATAAAGAAGAAACATTGATATACAAGTTCCATTTCAAGTAGATGTTCATATTCCTCAGAACAATATAAATGAATTATGTTGCCCAATGCTTCATTTTCTTAAAAAAATAATTTCGCATAATCCAAGGCACATTCACTTTTACTTAAAGAAAAACATCTTATAAAAGGAATCATTTATATTATTCCAAACATGAAAAATATATTTTGTTTCAGGATCAATAGTATAATTTGATTCTTCCTTCCAACCATCATCTTTCAAGTGGAATTTTTTTTTTTCAAAATATTTTTCAACTAACTTGGAATTGATATGATCAAAATTAGGGTTTTCAACTGTATTTTCAAATCATAGGTCTATTGATTCATGATGAAAATTTGAACATAGCTTCTTTTCTTCTAAGTAGACTTTTTCATTTCCTTCCTCAACAAAAATTTGGTCAAGAATAACCATGCCAATCTCTATCACAAGATCTACATATCCTACTTCTACTTCATGTAAACATTTAGAAACCCAACCCTGGTGACTATTAGTATCAATCTCATCATTAAAATTAGGATCCAGAGTCTGAATATAGACATTATTGTATTCAAATTTAACACCAATAAGATTATCACGATGTTCTAATTTTGAAGTAGTTAGAGTACTTTGCAAGAGTCTATCACATGCAATATGTTTATCTACTGGTAAAGGAAGAAATTCATGAGTACTAGCATAGTCAAATTCCCTGAGTAATAGAGGTTGTTTCAAAGTTTTCCTTACATAGAGGTTTGTATTCCTTATGAGAGTAATTAAAACTTTCACCTTCATTACCCTGGTTATCTTTTAAAAATACATCAACAACATTTGCAAGTATGACAACATCACCATTCATACTGTTATACATACATTCACTTTTAGACACATCCTTATCCATTCCTTGAGTAACCTCTTGATCTTTTTTACTAAGGTTAGCATTCTTGTTACTTTGAAACCTCATTATTTGTTCATAGTCATGCTCTGCTTCCTCAATAATTCTGATCCAATCAATTATTTGATAAAAATCTTGATGCTTCAATTCCTTAGGAAGGGTACTGAGACCTGACTCATATATTTCATAGAATGAGTCAATGTAAACTGAATCCTCAGGTCATAACCTTTTACGGATTTCTAACAAGGAATCCAAAAACCTTGCTAGTAACTCATATGGTGGTTCCTCTATATAACTCTTCATGCTAGACAATCATAGAATTAACAATTCCTAATCATTATTATCTTAACACTATTGAAAATTGTCTTGACTTTTCTCAAGATCAATATGTTGTGAGAACGAACAAAATGAGACATCAAAAATTGCATCACACTGATCATCCTTTTGATATGTATCCAGAGAACAAACACTTGCAGCCATATACCCCTTCATCATTGAGTACTTAATATTATTTTCAATGTCCATAACAATATAATATGCTTATTGCAATGTTGTAGGTTCCTTATCCCTTATCAAATAGCTCGTCTTACTTTCAAAAACACCTAGATATGTAATTAAACATTCAAAATCACTAGATCTCAAATATTCAAGAATATCATTTACTGATTTCATGAATCTGAGATTAAAAGAAGGAACTAACTCTTCTTCATCTTGTTGGATTTCCCTAAATCTTCTTATTATCTCATTTGGACTAATCCTTTCACCAAATTGTTCTGTAAATATTATCATAAAAGAATCCCATGAAACTATAGAATAGTTAGGTAAATATGAGTACCAGTCTCGAGCATCCTCTTTTAATGATTGAGTGAACAACTTCATGAAAAAATCCTCATGATTTATTTCAAAATCACCCATTAGATCTATAAATGCATTTAAGTGTTTAAAAGCTGACTCGATTTTTTTCCCTATAAATTTTTGTAAATTTTTCCTAATATCATTAGGAATCTTGTTAGGAAAACCCCTGATACCTCCAAAACTTAAAGACCTATATCTCTCAATAAAGAACCTCCTTTGAGGGTATTTTGGGAATTGCATTCCTGACATGCTTGAACGTGATGTTTTACCAAAAAATATAGGGGAATGGTACATTTATCTTGTATATTTATGCATTCTTCAAATACCAACTTTATGGTAAATGAGAAACTAACTCTTCTTGATTATAAAGACACCCAACTCAAATGTACCTTATGTCTTAACACCTTTAAAAAGGAAAATTACAAAAACAAGCATACTTCTTCCATTCCATTTAGATAATACAAATTCCAACTTATATGTATGCAAAATTATTGTCACGATTCCCTTCATTAGTGATTTAACTTACTTAATTAGGAATAAAATATTTCTTCCATATCTCTAAAATGGCTTTTATACAAAATTATTTCTTCTTTCAAGTTCAAACAGGGGAAAATACTTGGATATATTTGCAAATATTCTGAACTTTGTTAGATTCTTTGCATAGAGTCGCCACCTTCTTTGTACATGACTAAAATTCAACCATATGAAGTTTCTTTCACTGATTGACTTTACTTTAATCTTCCTCTTCCTCAAACAATTATCACTAGTATAGAGTTCTTCAATGTTGCTACCCACTTTTAGTGAGAACTTTCGTATTAAGAACTTCTATGATTCTATCAAGGAAAAATGATCTACTGCAGATACCTTCTCAAATAAGTCCTCAACTGAGTCACCATTTCCATTGCTAACTCAGATGGGAAAATCAAATTCCACAATTTCCATCCTCTGGTTACAAATAATATTTCAAGATTTTAATGACTCTTTGACAAGACAGTCTACAACCAAATTTCAAAATTTCTTCCCCAATGGAGTTGCCATTTCTGTTGGTTTTGTAGACACCCAAATTTGACCACTTCCATATGGTCAAAATCCTATGATTTTCTCATCTAATTCATCTATATTAATTAAATGACATATTTAATTAATATTATCCAATTCTCTAAGGTTCCTAAAAGTATTTAATTAAATACTTTATCCTTTACCATTTCCTCTCTAAATTAAATAAATCAATCAATTTATTTAATTTGGTCAATTATCCTCTTCAATTTTAAATTCATTCTTTCTCTCTCCTTGTCCCATCCTCCATAACCTTTTCACTAATGTAGATTAATCTAGTTAATCCTTCATTAGGATGTGCATATCCTTAGTCAAGATTAATGGCACATCCTCCATATTTAGACACTTGCCTCTAATATTCATTAATTTGCCTAATCACCTATTTCCATAACCTTAATTGTATCACTTACCTTTTCTAGCATGTCCTTAAGTCAACCTTTCATGATAATTATCTTATTAGGTTTGACCTCTTCCCCATGTGAATTAAAAATTCACACTTATTCCCCCCATGTAATTTTCTTCCACATGACCTCTCATAAGTCACATCAAGTACATCGGACAAGGACCTCATTTAGGAGGACCTTGTCTAATCCATGGGTTTCTTCCAAGTTTGTGAATTAAAAATTCACTTTTATTTATCCAAAACCCTCTCCAATCGCTATGGTGACAAGAGTGGACTTTCTAAAAGTCATCACTTGTCACTTTGAGCCCCACTTGGGGACAAGGAATTCCTTTTTAAGGAGATCCTCTCCAATCCCAAGGTACTTGCAAGTACCTTGGGACCACATGGCATTTTCCATTTCACCTTGTACTTTATCCATTTCACCCTCCACATGGAAAGATGTGAGGGCTTGTGAGTCCTCAACTCACCACAACCCTTCATCTTGTCCATGGTGGATTAATCTCAACCATCCATTTTTCTTTAAATGGAGGGCCTTGGCCTCAAGTTAGAGGTTAAGATTTGTGAAGATTTTCAAGAGTTCTAAGATTCTTAAACAATTATTGGATAGCCATTATTGCAACAGTCAATCCATTTGCATTCAAAGTCATTTTCCATTCCGACCTACCATATTTCATCATTCAACTACCTCCATTATTACAAGCTTGCCATCAAGGAGCATACATCAAGAGAATCTTCAAGGGCCAACCACTTCATAAAACTAAACAAGTAAAAGGTATAATCTTTATTGTTGTTTTATTGTTCTTTTTTTAGTTTCAACTAGGCCTAACCATTGAGGTGTTGTTGTGTTTCCTTTTTATTGCATTCTTTTAGTTTGGCATTTTAGACTAAGTACTTTCAGTGCACACATTTTTGGCATGCCCAGTGGGACGCACATCATGGGTTTGTCACTTTTACGTTTTCTATTTTTTTGAAATTTTGCAGGTTCAAGAATATAGAGGTGACTTTTACCACAAAGGGGTGGCCCCACTCATGAACAGGAAACCCCACCCAGAAAGGGGCGACCCCACCCAAAAATCCAGAATTTTAGTATTTTTTTTTTCTGTGTTTTTAACTATTTTTGCAAATTCTGGGCAAACAGGCAACCCCGCCCACGAATAGGTGACCTCGCCCACAAAGCGATGAGCCCACCCAAAACCCTTATTTTCCATACTTTTTATTTTTCTTTATTTTTGAATTTTTCTGTAGATTCTAGACTGAACAAGTGACCCTACCCACAAAAGGGAAACCCCGCCCAGAAATCCAGACTTTCAATTTTTGTTTGTTTATGTTTTTAACTATTTCTATAGATTCTTGACAAACAGGTGACTCTGCCCATGAATAGGTGACCCCACCCACAAAGGGGTGACCCCACCTTAAGAGCTGGTTGTGCCCAAAACATAGAGGTGACCACACGCGAAACATAGAAAAAATAGGTAAATAGACAATAAGTTTGTCATTTCAGAAATCTGATTCAAACTGTTTTTCAATATTTCTGACCTGCTAACATGTGTTTGTTTGTGACTATTGTTTCATTTCAAAAATTTGTGCAGCTCGATTGTTGAAGAGGACAAAAAAAAAACTACTAACACATTTGTTGCAGGGGGAGAAATCTTGTTTCTTTTCTAGTTAACTTGTTGATTTCATTCTTAAATAGGAACATAGGTTTAATTAAGAAGGGTCAATAAACTTGTGTGTTGTGTTTGTAAGTGGGTTGTTGAGGGATTAAATCCCCTTACTCCATTTGGTGATCCTGGCTGAAGAGAAATCATAGTCCACTTAAGTCCTTTTTTAACCCTTTTTTATTTTCTTAGCGGAACTTGCTTGGGGATTTCATCACCCCAAGGGACGATCCCAACCACATGTTACCGATGAGGTATATAAAGGGGGGAGGCGAAAGCTATACCTCAATCTATTCACATCATGTCTAGCGGAGTGTTGAAGCTAGGTTGATACCTAGACAAGACATGAAAAGTTGGTATGAGCTCCTAGTACCTCGATGGCTGCTCCTGACTCACGCTTGTAGATGGGCTAGTGTTCACGGTTGTGCCCCACGTACCGTGTGTATATCGAGGATTCCCATAGTTTCCTTTTTTAGCCTAGATAGAAGACTATGTTGACCATACCCTTAACACTAAACTTAGGCTTGTGCTATTTGAATTGTCTTCTTGTGCAAACCAGTGTTTATCAATCAATTTTAGCCTTTTGCTTGCTATTTTTCATCCTTTGCCATAGTTGTTTTTGCCTAAGTTAGGTTTAGAACAACACACAGAGGTGACCCTACCCTCAAAGGGGTGACCCTTCCCTCAAAAGGTGTGACCCCTCCCTTGAACAAGTGACCCCACACTCAAAGGGGCGACCCTGCCCTTCCCGTTTTAGTCTTTTCACCTGGACCAAGTCAAAATTCACCAATTTTCTTGAAACAGGTGACCTTATGCTCAAAAGGGCGACCCCACCCTTAAATAGATGACCTTTCCCTCAAAGGGGCGACACTGCTCCCCCTATCTCAACTATTATTTATCTTGTCAAATTTGAAATTTTAGCAATTTTCCCTATTTGGGCGACCCTACCCTCTGTTTGGGTGACCCTGCCCCCTATTTGGGTGACCCTACCCAAGTTTGGGCGACTGTTCCCTCTAAAGGGGCAGCCCTAGCCCAAAATGGGTGACCCGTCCCTCTAAACAATCATTTCTAGCCTCCGTTTGCTAGCCGTTACCCCATTTTGGATATCGTTTTCTAGTTTCGAGTGTCATTCCCTCATTTTAGATAGTTTTTCAACCATTCAGACCATCCGTCCACCCATTCTAGATATCTATTTGCATGTTCTAAATATTGTTTCCTCATTCTGGCCATCTATTTTCTCACTCTAGGAACCCGTTCACATGTTTTGAGAACTAGTTCACCTGTTTCGAGAACCCATTTTCTCATTTTGAGTGTCATTCCTCTGTCTCATGCATCTGTTCACCCATTCCAAGTGATCATTTGCATGTTCTTTGTACCTGTTTTCCCATTTTGGAGGTTCATTTATCGATACCACTTGACCATTTTTCAAACTAAGTCGAAACCAGAGTCTGTTTGGGCAACCCTGCCCAAGTTTTGGTGACCCTGCCCAAGTTTGGGTGACCCTGCCATAGTTTGGGTGACCCTGTCCAAGTTTGGGTGGCCCTACCATAAAATTGAATCTATTTCCCAAGTCTGATCCGAAGAGCCATTTTCTCGGGATTCTGAAAAGCTTGTTGTTTGCTTAACTGTTTGCACATATCATCCGTGCATAATCCTCACATTAGTCCACCTAAATCATGATCCATTTGCATCCAAATTATATAGGAGAATCCTTAATCATCTTTTAGGTTCAACATCCATTATCATTTTCTTGATCCAAATCCTCTGAACTTCATTTGAAGTTGTTATCCGAATTGACCTAGGTGCCTGAAACTGATCATCATCCTTCAACATCTTTTTAGGATCGCCAACTATCCTAAGTTGATCATCATCCTCAGCCCTATCAATCCCCTTCCATGTTAAGGTGGATTCGATGTCGTGATCATCATTTCATCCTTTAAACCAATCAATCAAAACCTTAATTCACCTAGGGTGATCTCTTAATCTAGTTTAGAAACCCTTTCAATCATCTAATCAACTGATCCTTAATTTGATTCCATCCAATCCTATCCATCGTTTTATTGATCAATCTTATCCAATCCAATCCAATCCAATCACATATTTATCCAATTATCTAATCAATTTATCCAACTATCCAATCAATTAAATCTCTCATCCAATCCAATCTCCATTTATATCATCTTCACATTGCATCCTGGGAGTGTAGTTACATCTTAGATCACCTAATTGTGTTGCATGTTCATGTGTGTTAAGACCCACTCAAAAGAAAAAAATAAAATGGCAGACCAACAAGCCCAAGGCTCTCAATCAAACATCCCACAAGATCCTAACAACATCCCAAATATCCCACAAGATCCCCATAATGGTCCCTCATCATAATCCAACCCTAACATCCAAAACACTACACCACCAGGTGATGAAAACATGGTTAACCGACCTAAAGTCATTTTTGATGAATACCTTAATGATCCTATTAATTTTTAGATGATGGATCATCTCCTGAATGAACGCGAGGATAATATTCTTTCCACTCCACTCATGAGAGGTGTCAAACCACCATCCAATTTTAATGCATCACAATATGCTAGTACCCACACTCTTCCCACACTTGCCGATCTGCAAACTTCATAAAACATCCCAAGGATTTCCTATGTCCCCAAAGGTGCACCCACAGAGAATTAGTATCATCCCGAGTTTGGCAATATTGTGATACACCAAGTGTCTAGTTATCCTCTCCTTCCAACCATAACCTTTGCATCACAACCCGAGCATCACGACCCCTACGCCTACGACATGCCTTCGTACATCCCATTCGCTCCACCACTTCAACCTCAAAATCCTAGTCAACCACCTGTCAATACTAGGGGCACACCTATCCTTGTGTTGACACCACCTCTAGGATCAATACCCTCTAACAACCTACTGCCACCTACATTCCAGCAACCTCCTACTAATCCTCACCAATCCACTTCATTACAACACCACCACAACACACTATTAATGTTTTTGCTTCATCCCTACCAACACATCATCCCCATCCCATAAAAAAACATCTTGGTTCCTATGCAACCACCACATCGGGTGACACAAACTACATCCCAGCCATCGCAACCGTGACATGGCACTTTAGCAGCAGTCCCACAACAACAAAATATTCCATCTTGCCCCTCTTACCAACAACTGCCACATCAACAATCTCCACAATAGCACATACATATTCCTACACAAATGCAACATAATCCTCTTACTAAATATCTTTATCATCCATCCATCACATAAATTTCTCCATCCCATCCTACTTCCAATCCTCATCAGGTTGCTTAGAATCAAACACGAACCCAGCTGCCACTTTATACAAATCCTCCATAGTCACATACCAATCCCTATCAATAGCCATCAAATCCACAACAACCCCCATAGGTCACACAATATCCCATCGTGGTGCATAAATATCAATCCTATCCATCTTATCACCAACAACAACAGTCTTATCAACAGGGTGCACCATCTGCCTCCTACCAACAACCACTGCCATATCAAAAAGGAGGTTCTACCTCTTTGTATTATCAAAATCCTACACAACAGTAGGTTGCATTGTCCACTTCTTATTATCAATAGCAGCTACCCTACCAACAAGTGGCTTCTCCTTCTTATCATCACAATCCATCATCCTCCTGTCTATCATACATTAATCCACAATCCCCTTATACCAATCAGAACCAGAAAATGCCTTCTTATGCATCTCAACTCGTCTATGATCCAACTAATACATCATACCAACAATACTATCCATACAATCAGCCTACTCCAACTCTTGCAACACCTATCAACAAAGACTTGGAAGAAGTCAAGGCTGTGTTGAAATTCTTACAAGTAGGGACGAACAAACAATCATTCAAATTTGAGGACCTTTGTCCCTATCCATTTGATACCTTCACTAACTTGGTTCCTTTCCCTAAACACTTTGAAATACCCAAATTTATTAAGTAAAAGGGAACCAAAGATCCCAAAGCTCATCTTCAAGAGTTTTATGCCCACTACCAAGAAGTCATACACAATGTCAACTACCTCATGCAATTGTTCCCTAAAAGCTTATAGGGAGTCACTCTTACCTAGTTCATGGGTGTTGAGAAGGGATCCATCAAATCCTTTGCACAACTATCAAAAGAATTTGTCTCCGATTCCTCCTTTTATCTAGAGAAGGATATTGACATGCTTGATCTCCTAAAAGAAAAATAACATGATGGAGAAACCTTTGCAAGCTATCTGCAAAGATGGAAAGCCTTAGCCAACCGAATGAAATCCCCACTGTGGGAAAAAGACATGGTTATATTGTTCATCAAAAATTCCTAGCCTGACATGGCTCACAACTTCTGACTCCACTATATCACCACCTTTTCGGCCCTAGTGGAGAAAGGTTCTATCCTGGAAAGAGCCCTTGTCACTAAAGGGAAGGTCAAAATTTTCAATTCTAATAAAGAGAGGTCCTCTGGAGACAAACCTCGTTATTGGAATAAGAATAAGAATTTTGTCAATGTTGGTGTCACAGACACAAAACATTTCCAAGTGGCTAATGCTTCACAAAAGCCACAATATCCTCCCCAACAACAATAGTCATTCCCAAATGCCATATCTATGCCCCAAGGAACACCTCATCCACCACAATAGTCAAACCAAAATAGCCAAGGGGGAAATAAATGCTAGTTTACTCAGTTAGGAGAACCCCTTAGCATCATTTTTTACAAGCTCCTCCAAGCCAATTACCCCATCATGTATCATACTACCAAGCCCCTTGACGAGTCTAAGCCCAAGTCAACTTGGTTCAAGGACAACAAATATTGTGAATTTCACAAAATTAAGGGACATACATTGGATAAGTGTCAAGGTCCAAAAACCTACATCCAAGGTCTCATATATCGGGGTGAAATACATGTGGATTCTAACATGAAAACCTCATCTAATGCCCAACTTTAAATATATCAGAATTCTTTTCCCAAGCATAATCAAGGTCCTAGTACATCCAACTCCAATCCTGGACCTAGTAACAACAACAACTAGAATAACCAAAACTAATAACATTAGTTATAAGAATGTGCCATATAATTACCAAGGTCTCATCACATACATAGAACATGTGGAGCTATGTGTATCCATGATACATGTCAAAGGAAAAGATCCAAAATGTGTTGTTACTACCTGTCAAACTCGCATCACCGTCCCAATGACCTTTGCATCTACCCAAATTCCATTTGTTAGTTTGCAATACATCCTTGATCACTTAGGCAATACCCCAGCTCAAATTTCTATCCCAGATTTGCTTAAGTCTTGCCCCATGCATCAAGACATCTTTAATAAGTCCTTACAGAGCACTTAAGTCACCAACAACATAGATCCCACACAATTCCAAGCATTGGTAGGAGATATCTCCATAACCTACCAATTAGGTTTCAGCCAAAGAGATATGCCATAGCTTGACTCTAGTTATAATCATCCTCTTCACCTTGAGGTTGGGGGGAATTGTCATAAGGTAAAAAGGGTATTGGTAGATAATGGTTCTGCACTAAATCTTTGTACATCAAAATTTATACAATAGTTGGGATACACCCAGGTTGACCTAAATAATCAGGTTATCACCATCAAAGCATATGATAACACATAACGATATTTTGAAGGCACTATTTATCTTCCTATTCAGGTGAATCCCATTGTGCAGTACACTATGTGTCATGTTCTAGACCTTGAACTTCCATATAACATCCTTCTTGGTTTCCCATGGATTCACTCTATGCAATCCATCCCATCAACGTACCACCAATGTCTGAAATTCCCATTTCAAGGAATGGAAGTAACTATACAAGATGACCCACAACCATTTGAAAATTGTCATGCCCTAGAAGCTTCCTTTCCCCATTCTCATTACTACCCTAGGGTAGAGATGGGAGCATCCCAGACATCAACATCTCATCCATCTACCAATACATTAACCACCACTTCATCCATGCCATCATCCACACCTAATTCCACCATCACTAAGGTCCAGATCATTAACAAGGGATGTGGTGAGTATGAAATGCATACAAAATTTACTATGGAAACCATGCCACCTTCACCACATACATATGGAAAACCATCTCAATCTGTTCCAAAAGACGAAGAGAAAAAAATCATTCTCCATCCTCCAAATGTGGGATCAAGTAATTTTCACTCTCTTGGATCATGACAAGATACACCCGATGACAATATCAGCTAGTGGGTGTACCATGAGGAACCTGAACCATCTCACCCCTTAAAGGAATACTTCCAAGAGGTCTATCCTTGGCCTTCTAAGATTTCTAAAAAAAAAACTATTAGGGGGGAGGCCTAGGTGTGGAAGAGAAAGGAAGATGATAGCCCGTCGAAGCATCCATGCATCTAAAGAAAATAGGCCTGGGATATGATACTATACAAAATATTCCTATGGAATCATCTAGTGCTTGCAACAATGACAATGTGGACAACGGTTCCCTCAAAGACATATCAGAGGAGGAATCCATCATTCACACATGCGATGACCTAGATCACATTGACCTCCCAACCATGTTTGAATTCCTGTCCATTTGCACCATCACCTTATCCATCAAACACCTCGAGCTTATAGAATATGACCTATAAGGTACTGCACCTCCCAACACTTTTCCCTCAATGGACCAATATGTGCATCTTATGGGATTGGGGGAAGATGAACACCCCAACTACAAAAATAAAAAGAAACAAAATCAAAATGAGTCACCTAGTGAAAACCTCCTTGAGGCACTTTGTAACTCTAGAAAAGTAAAAAAAAAAGGCGTATCTACTAGTGAAAACCTCGATGAGGCACTAGAAGATGGGGATGTTTCATCTTCCCCTTGTAGGGACTCAACTATTTGGTCGATCATCCATCTTGATCGAAGAAACACAATCAATAAACTTGGGAACCAAGGAGAATCCCAAGATCACCTATGTGGCTAAAGCATTGTCAAAAGAAGAAAACTCTACCATCACTAAGATCCTTAAAGAAGGAATCATCAAATTTTCTTTGACATATTCTAACATGCCTAGCCTTGATCCTGCTTTGGTGGTACATCACCTAGATGTCTATCCTGATGCAAAACCTATCAAGTAGAAACTCCAAAAAATGTACCCTCAAGTGGCTCTACTGGTTAAGAAAGAATTGGAAAAGTTGTTAGAAGCGGGATTCTTCTGACCAATTGACTACTCTGACTGGATCTCCAATATAATTCCAGTCGCTAAAATCAATTGAGATATCAAAATCTGTATAGATTTTTGAGACCTTAACAAAGCTTGTCCCAAGGATGACTTCCCCTTGCCAAATATTGATATGCTCGTCGATCTCACTAGACGACATCAGATGCTATCCCTAATGAATGGTTTCTCTGGTTACAACCAGATTAAGATTTCCCCCAAAGATCAACACAAGAATGCCTTTACTACACCTTGGGGTACATTCTGCTATAATGTCATGCCTTTCAGCCTCAAAAATGCAAGGACAACATATAAGCATTCTATGATAGCTATCTTCCATGACCTCATCCACATAATAATGGAAGACTATATTGATGATCTATTAGGAAAATCAAGAATGATAGAAGAAAACCCTGTTATCATCAAAAATATCTTTGAATGTTTGGAAAAATACAAGATACGTCTCAATCCGAAGAAATGTGTCTTTGGTGTCACATCTAAAAAACTCTTAAGGTTCATTGTCTCCCATAGAGGAATTGAGTTTTATCTTTCTAAGGTCAAGGAAATCATGGAAATGCCTCCACCCCACAATCTAAAATAGCTAAGAAGTCTACAAGGTAAGCTCCAATCCATCTAAAGGTTCATTGCTCAACTAGCTGACAAGTATTAGTCATTCATGCATCTCCTGAAGAAATATATTGCATTTAACTGGAACCAACAATTTCAACTTGGCTTTGATCAAATCAAAGAATATCTAGCTCGTCCACCTATTCTTATGCCGCATGTTCTAGGAAAACCACTCCTAGTTTATATTTCATCTACTTTCGTGGCACTGGGGGCATTGTTACCACAACATGACGAGTCATCCAAAGAAAGAGAAATTTACTACATCAGTCAGACCTTAGTAGGTTATGAGCTCAATTATTCCCCAATGGAGAAGGCTTACCTCACTGTGGTCTTCAACTCATAGAAACGACACTACATGCTTAGTCATCTAGTCAAGCTAATCTCTAAGGTTGATCTGCAAGATATTTGTTATCTAGAAGAAAACTGACCGATCACATGGATAAATGGGTCATGCTACTAAGTGAATTCGACATAGATTATATGGATCGTAAAGAAATTAAAGGCCAACTAATTGCAGATCAATTAGCAGATGATCCACTAGTAGATGCTTATCCTTTATAAACATAGTTTTCTAATGAAGGAGTCTTTGCAGTTTTAGAAGCCACCACATGGACACTATACTTTGATGGATCACACACAAATAATGGATCCAGAGCAGGAATCTTGCTCATCACCCCCTAGGGTGATTAAATACAAAATTCATTTAGATTAGCCTTTCCTTGTACCAACAACATTGTTGAATATGAAGCTCTTCTTATAGGCCTTAAGATTGTAGTCCAATGGTGTATCTTTCACCTCCATGTATTTGGTGACTCCCAACCGGTTATCAAGCAGGTCAATGATGAGTTCCTAACAAAAGATAATTAGTTGTTACCATACAAGCATATGGTAGATGACTTCAAGAAGTATTTCTCCTCCATCCAATTTGATGAAATTCCTAGAGTACAGAATAAAGTAGTTGACACCATGGCCACCATTGGTTCTCTCCTTGACATGCCCAGAGATCGTACTGAATGTGAGTTCCTGATGGAGCAACTTTTAATCCCTACATATGATATCCCTGAGAGTGAAATGGTATGTGACATTGTTGGTCCTAAATCACCTTGGTACCAATCCATCTACACTTATCTCCATGACAACACCTTACCCTCTAACATCACACGTAACCAATTAAAATCATTTATCCAATGCACAACCCATTACACCATCATAGGCGATATGCTTTATTGACGTGGGTATGATGGAACCCTCCACCAATGTTTAAACATGAACAAATCCTGCACCGCATTGGTATAAGTGCATAGTGGTATATGTGAGGCCCATTCTAATGGTATGGCCCTAGCCAAGAAAATTCTCAGACCGGGATATTAATGGCCTACTATGGAACATGATTCCTGTGAGTTTTTTAAGTTGTGTATTCCCTGTCAGCAACATGTGGATCTAATTCATGCTCCTGCACAAGATTTATAGCAACACCATGGCCATTTTCACAATGGGGTTTCAATTTGGTCAAAAATATTTACCCTCCATCCTCTGATGGCCATAATTTCATCATCACAACCACTAAATACTTTGGTAAGTGGGTGGAATCCATACCACTCACCCAAATTCATCCTTTACAATATCCTTTGTAGGTATGGAATCCTCTCCGCCATCATTACTGATAATGGAAATCCATTCAAAAACAAGTGCATGAAACTCCTTTATGAGACTTATCATATCCAACATCGTTGTTCTACCCCATATTACCCCCAAGGTAATGGTCAAGCAAAAGCAACCAACAAAACCTTGATTAAAATCATTAAAAAGATGGTTAACAACACTGGCTAAGATTGGCATCTCCACCTCCACCTCACCCTTTGGGCCTATCGTACTTCCATCTACACCCCCACTGGTGCCACTCCATATTCACTAGTTTATGGTGTTGAATCTATCTTTCCAATTGAAGTTGAAATCCCATCACTTCGCATATCTCTCAAGAATATAATCAATGATGAAGACACCCAGGTTGCACGAATTGCTCTGTTGGAACTCCTAGATTGAAAATGAATCAAAGCCTATAACCATTTACAAGCCTATCAACATTTATTGAAGAGAATTTACAATAAGAAGGTTTGTCCTCGTCAATTCAATTTTGGTAACTTAGTACTTAAAGAAAATAAGTGGAACCAACAAGATAGGGATAAGAAGGGTAAGTTCAAAGAAAATTGGTTAGGCCCTTACTTCATCACAACAAAATATGGTTCTAGAGCATACAAATTGTCTACACATGAAGGAGAGCCCTTGGAAGAACCCATAAATATCATGAAACAGTTTTATACTTGGGTCAGTTGTGGTATCCTATCCTCTAAAATCTCAAAAATACAAAAAAAGAGTAGAAAATTGTCAAAATACAAAAAAATGAAAAAAATAAAAAATTCCAAAAATAGTAAAGAGAAATAATTCGTCCTATGGTGAAAACCACCCTTGTTGGTTCCTTGGATATGTACGATTGGTGAAAACCTAGCAATAGGGTACAATTTTTATAGGGCTTAATCATTATCTATCTCACGTCCTAGTTACTTTGTGATCAATCCCCATCATCCTCATTGATCCTCATCATCCTATCAATCCTATCCTTCCATCTGCATCCATCATCTAGTCACTTGGTATATTTTGGTTGATCATTAAACGAAATTCATTTGCTATGTGTCATCCTGGTCTTTTATCCTACTCTGATATTGTGTCGTCTCATCATTATGGTCGTCTCCATCTAGGTTCTTTCATCGTGTCAGTCTCCATCTAGATCCCATCCTATCTTTGGAAAACTATGTTGCCCCTGCGCTTTCATGTAGGCAAGGTTGATCACTTGATCCACCCCTGAGGATGTGCTTGGTCTAGTTTGTCATCCTCCCATCTACCCTATCCTTGGCAAACTATATTGTCCCTACACTTTCATGTAGGCAAGGCTGATCACTTGATCTGCCCCTGGGGTTGTTTTGGTGGTTTTTCTCGTCCATCTTGTCTTTGGCAAACTACATTTCCCCTGTGCTTTCATGTAGGCAAGGCCGATCATTTGATTTTCCCCCAAGGTTGTTTCTTTTCCATTCTAGATCCCTTTTTTTATCCTATCTTTGGTGAACTACATTGCCCTTGTGATTTCACGTAGGCAAGGTTGATCATTTGATCCACCCTCGGGGCTTTGTTTCTTGTTATCCCCCCTGTCTGTTCTTGTCCTTGGTGAACTGCGTTGATCCTATGCTTGCACGTAGGCAAGGTTGATCAATTGATCCACCCTCGAGGCATTTTTTCCTTCATCATCTATCCTTGTTGTCCACCTTTTTCCTTTATCCATCATTGGTTTTGCATTCTTTTCGTACTGTGTTTCCCCTACACTCACACGCAGGAAAGGTCAATCATTTGATCCACCTCCAGGGCTTTGCTTTTTTTTTCCTTTATTTTTATATCTGTCCATCTGGACATTGTCCTCCATCATCTATATCCATTGTCCTCTTTCTACTTTTATCCTTGGTCTTATCCTAAACTACGAGGGCTCTACGCTTTCATGTAGACAAGGTTGATCTTTGATCAACCCCCGAGCCCCTAGGTCTTAGGGTGTGTCTTGTGTTGTGTTGTCATGTATGTCCTTATCTATCTGGTTCCTCACAAATGAAATCCATTTGTGTCATAAGATTTAATTTGTTTTTGAATATCCTGCATCATTATCAATCTTTTAGTTTAGCATCCATATTTGGTCTCAATAGGATGTATCCTTCTTAACAGATCGCATAAACCTCATCCATCATCTTGATCGTATGGAAAAGGATGTTCGAAATTGATTGAAATATTTTGATACTTTTGGATTTTATTTATCTATTGAGCTCCCTATCATCACTCGTCAAGGCCACCATGATCTATCATATTATGGTGTGTTTTGATTGGTTTACATAGGGGCATATCTTGGTTTTTCTTTTGTTTTTTTTTTCCTTGTTGTCCCATGTAGTACCCACCAAGACCCCTAATGTCTTGTGTTATGATGGGACATCCTTTTGTGCTTGTGGTTATCCCAATACCTAGCTCGACTGAAGTCATCATGACTTTGGGGTGTTGGGATAGCCTTCTTGTTTGTTGTGTTTGTTCATGTATTAGACACTAATCTTCCTTGGTCCACGTACCATGGTACCTAGTGTCTTATTCTATAGAAAAAATCAATACTCTAAAGATGGAAAATTGCATTAGGATTGCATTTCATTTTCTCCTCCATTGCATTCACATATCCTCCATCCTTTATTTTTCTCGTGACTTAGGATTTTGGTTGTGCAAACATTGATTCCTTCCATCTTCCCCTTTCTCCTAAAGATTCCTATGGTTCTCGAAAGGTGCGGTTACACACCCATCACCTCCTTCACTTCCATCATTATGCAGACCCTTATTTACATTCATGATCACATTGCATTTAGTTACATTTTCATACTCTATTTTAAGATCATAAACATTAAACATCCATCACATCCTACATCATAGATGTTAGACATCATGTATATCATATCATCTAAACCATATAGGCATAATAAATCATTATAATAATATCTATACATCGCATCATAATAATCATGCATAATAAAACCATGAACATACATATATGCATAAATGGAATCATCCATCATATACACAACACATAATATCAATAAGGGCTCTCATATATCATATCAAAATACAATGTCCATCACATAGTCCATAATCATGTCCATCATATATATCAAAATACATATCCTTCATATGTCATCAAAATAAAGTACGAATACATAGCTATGGCTCAACTCTAATCTCTGCTAGTCCGTATTGAATCCCATCCTATACCTATCAATAACCAAGATCTTGTCCCTCCAATCCTCTAAACCATGAGCTTCCTACATCTGATCTGTGTGGTGACTTTGACATTGGCCCTCTACGTGGTAGTGTCTCTCTCATGCTACTATATCCATGAGTATGCATCCCTACTAATTGGGATGTCACTGACATATGTGGCACCGCTCGAACATAGGCGAGTACCTGTTGCACTAGATCTGGCACTACCGAATAATAGACACACATATAGTAGCTTGCCTCTCTCATATAATCCTCCCAATCTCCCACCTATTGTCTGGTTGCATCTTGCTATGCTCTATACCTATCTCAAAATCCAAAAATGGATCTCCTCTCCTAAGCCCATGCACCCTGTGCTAACTGTAGATGCTCAATATCCGATCCCATCTATGACACCTGCTCTAGGGCTCTGTCCCTCTCCTCCTACATAGTTTGTACCTACACCTACAATATCTAAACCTCCTCCCCTATCACACCACCCTGTGCTGCCTGTCCCTAACCCTACACTGCATCTCTCTCCATAGCCTGTATCTATGCCACTGTTGCATCCCTCTCCCCCTATAGGACCTTCACCTATTACTATAAGGTATCCCTCTCTGTCTCCATCACCTATACCTGAGCCCTCATGGTATCCTCCCTCTCTTGCATCAATCTGATGTCTCTCACTATCTCCTTTGCCACCTCAGCTCTGTCATAGAACTCGTTCCACTCTTGTATCAACTCCCTCCTCTCTCTCAAAAGTCCCTCTACCGACCTCCTTAGATCCTCTAGATCCCTCTCTGCCTCCACCAACATCTACCAATATCTATCGTGTCAATCCTCTAGACTCTTGTTGACCCCCTACTTGTAGTATCATCACCATCACCTCTAGTTTGTCTCTCTTCCATCTCGCTACCTCCCCTGCCTCATGCTCCCTCACTAATTCTCCCTCCAAATGAGTCACCTCTGCCCGTAACTCACTCACCTTTGCTCATAGCCTATCTATCTTGGCTTGCAACCTCTCTCCCTCCCTCCACATCTTTGTCTCATGACACGGTACTACATCTTCCACTACCTGATACTCTCTCTCACTCTTTGCTAGCTGAGCTCACAACCTCACCACCTCAGCCTCTATTATATTCCTCACCATATTTAAATCTCTCAACATTTGTTCAGCGATATGTAATGTCACCTCAACTTCTCTCAATCGCGTAGTCAGATCCTCTGTTATCGATGACATCATGGACAATGGAAAAATATCATGTACATCCATATCCATCTCCTTTGCCCCTCCCTCATCCCCTAGGTCCATCCCCTCTATTTCCTCCTCCTCCTATCTGGCCTTTGCTAACCTCCTACCTCATCCTCCCCTTGCCCTCCCTCTTGTGGCTCTATTGATCTAGCTTCCTTTGGCACTCTCCTTTGTCATCCTCCTCCTCTTCTTACCTCCAGCTCTCTATGCTGACCTCCTCCTACTATAGCTTCCCCTTCCTACATCCCTCCTACTATGCCTGCCCTTGGCCCTCTCCTCCCTTTCCCTCCTACCCTGTCGGCCTCTAGATCTCTCCTCGGCCTCCTCCCTCTCCCTATCCCCTATCCTACCAATCTGATCTCATACTTTGGTCTGAACCCTAATGCCTCCAGTGTAATATATATAGGTTGATGTCGTGCAAACCACACAACATATCTAACCATCATCCCTACATCTACCAACCCTTCGGCCCTCCCTAGGTAGTCCACTAGATTATTCTCTAGTGTCTCCCAATGCTCCTATGTAAAATATGGAGGAATTGACTCCCCCCATGGTCACTCCCATGAAATCCATCTGAACCTATCTAGTGCACCTAGAATATCCTGTGTCAACCCATACTACCTTGTCACCCAGTCTGGCTTGTGTGACTCCACTATCTGAGGCTCCTTCCATATAAAATTGGGTCATACAGTGTCTCTTATGTCTCACATCATCCTCCCTCCACTTGGTGAAGCACTACATCATATATGGCCTCCACAATATCTCATCCTCCTACAAATCATCAAATAACCTCCTCCATCCATCCATATCTCTCGAGCCTTGATATCAAAACACCCAGTCATATTCCACACCATACCAATATGCCATTGCTAGTGTCATATCCTCTAGTCCCACTCTCACCACATCTGGCCTAGACACACTGATGTGCTCCCATGCCCATACCTAAAGCAATGTTAGATGACACATGTTGAGTCCCTCCTGGTAGAAAACCACATGTATATCTCTATATAATTGCATCAGGATGCATGGACCCCATGCAAATGCCCCCTCCCTCCCCTTGACAATGTTTTAGATAACCTCCATGTAACCGAGGCTACAAAACCAGCCGCTCCTATCTGGTATGAGTATCCCACTGATCAATCTACATAGGTACAAGGGAAATGGTGATACTCTTAATCCTAAGCATCTATCCACATCTAGCCCCTTCTTCTACATAGGTAGGTCCTCTAACCCGAACAAGAACCACATGGGCTAATCCAACGCCTCTCCCTCTAATCTTATAACACTCACCATATGCCCTACTATGGGAAGCCTCAATATTTGCTAGACATCCTCCACCATCACTATCATCTCCCCTATCAGGAGATGGGTCGAAGTCGCTAAATCCCAGCACTCGATCAGGGCTGTCAGCATCGCTCGATGTACCCTGTTAGATGGATACCCCAACATATGCAGCAGCCCCACCTGGGCCAACACCTGATGGCCTGCTCCCATCATCAATTGTTGTGTCACCACCAACACCTCAGATCTCCTCTCCCACGTCCACAAACTATCAAACTTCTGCAACCATACCACACAACCTGTCAATCATCACATCCCTACCTCCAAATCTTGACCCTAGGTTCTCTTCTTACTAACTTATTCTTCCATTCTTTGGAAAAAAAATTATAAATTTTGTCCCACTTCTATTTTCTATCTCTAACACTTTTAAATTTCTTCCTATGGCCCCCTTCTTTACCCTCGATGGCCGCCCTTTTTGGGCTATGGTCACCCCTTTAGGCGAGGCCGCCTCTACCAGGTGCATTCACCCCTATTGGGGTGGGGCCATGCTTTCGACTGTGGCCACCCTTGTCGGGGCAAGGCCACCCCTACCGGGGTGGAGCCACCCTTTCAAGTGTAGCCGCTCCTGCTAGGGCGGGGCCTCCCTTCTAGGCGCGACCGCACTTGTGTGGGGCAGGGCCACCCTTTTGGGCACCATCATCCCAGCCGAGGTGAGGCCACCCTTCTGGGTGTGGCCATATCTATGCAGGGTGGGGCTACTCTTCTAGGCACAACCGCCCCTACGCGAGGCAGGGCCACCTCATCCAGGGCACAATCGCCCATTGTTGGGTGCGGTTGCCTCTTGTTGGGTGAGGCCACCCCTGGTAGGGACACAACCACCCTTGGTGGGCATAGTCGCTCATGAATAGGGTGAAGCTGCCCCTCTTGGGGCATGGTCTCCCATGTTAAGGGGTCCAAACCTCAAATTTTAAGCTAACCTACTTGTTTTCTTCCTAAAACCCCTCTTTGCCCCCCACATCATTATTTGAAATTTCTTCCTACCTGGTGGGTGAAATGGATTTTCGCCCTCTACCCATATTTTTAAATGGCATTAAAACTTAAACATAAATCAAAAAATGCTAAAGATCACAAAGAGGGTTTTGAGCCTAACCTAGCGTGGGACGACACACTCGACATAGAAACTCCACACCTGATCTTCTTGGTGGATGATATGATCATCGTAGTCCTCTGACATCTTCTCTCTCTATCTCTTTCTTCTCTTCTCCTCTTCTCTCTCTCAACTGCCAACTATGCAAATGAGAAATAGTAATTCTAAAATTACTATTTATAACTTTCCCCCCTCTTTTTTAAATTCAGGGAATATTTTTCCATTATTCAACTTTTTTTTCCTTCAATTAATCCTTTGGAATCCAGGGGCTGCCATTTATGTCCCGTGTGTTCGTTTGACTCCGTTCAAAATCCAATCTTCATGGTTTTTTGAGCTCTATCTGTTGATGGTGTTTTCTGTACAACAACAACTCAGATAGAATATAGTATCCTATCTCTCTTGAAAGGTCAATCTCTATTGAAAAAGAGATAACCCCAAGGTATCTAATGTCAAGTATTGACAATGCAATAAAACAACTTTGTGATAAATGTGAAAATGTTGGTAATCACAAAGGGACCTTACAAAACAAATATTGGAAACTCTAAACTTATCAGACTTTGCAATATAATGATACTAGAATTCCTAGTTTTAACCAAAGTTGAAATAAATAATAAAAGATAAGGGTTCCAAAAATCCTAAGATTAAGATTACTCCTAAGATCAACAATCCTAGTGATGAAATACTTGGAATAGACCAATCCCTCAAAAATAATTCTTGTTCAACCCAAGTTAACTTGTAGTCTTACAAAAACAGTGCAATCTTCTAAGGAATTAAATATTTTTAGATCATGCACATTCATTGAAGCCAACCCTGGTTTTGCAATTGACATGAACAAATACCCACAATTGAACTAAGAAAAAAAATATTAGGTATAGGTTGACCTTGCACAACAACCCAAAATCAAGAAGTTGCCCAAAGTATGAGCTAGATATTGCTACAACACCCCAAGTATCAAATCAAAAGTGCCATTAAATAACTTAACTCTAAACCTAATATAGATTGAAATATTTTAAAGAAACTTGAAAGATAGAATAAGAACCATGCAAGATAAATCAATCCAAGAGAGGCCACCAAAGCATAATGTCTTCACTTGTATTGAATCACCAACAATAGCAACAATTCCAATATTTTTTACATTACAACACTTTCTTTGAAAATGAAACTAACTCCTAATTCTAATCTTCTGCTCTATTGCTTAACTTTGCTTCAAAATCTAATCTTTTGACTTATCTCTATCTAAATCTCCAAATGAGGCCAAAATGCCATACTTATAGAGATTACATCTTGTCGGCCCAAGCCAGGGTTACAAAGAAGGTATCCCACCAACTAGGTTGGCCATAACACTACATTAAATGCTCACTGTTCCTTCTGAGGTCGGCCTAGGATCTCTACAAATCTCGGTTCAAACTGAATAAACCTTGTGGGTCACTTCCGCCATTAATGCCTCACCCGCGTGAAGCAGAAGAATTGTAATGGGCATGCTATGTGACCTTGAATATGGTTCGTCGATCAATAGCTGATCTAGACAACTTGAACGACTCTGATTGAGTCAAACCTATTTGAATTTTCCATGTCACGTCCAACTCAGATGAATGGCCAATGGTTACGCTAAAAAACCATCCCCGTGAACAAGTGGGTTCCACCTACTTGTGGCAGCAAAGTGTACTTGGCTACATCCCATGGATCTTACAACATATAAAGTATGCTCAACCCCCTTTTCGTGAGCTCGCAGGGAATGGTGGATATTGCCTCTTGATCTTGGAGTTGCTTAACCAGCGATCGCCTTGCTTGATCCAACCTACATTCAAAGAGGACAACAATAAATGTCCAGTATAACATGAGAGTCCAGGTTAGTCCATTTCAAATAACATATTCAATCATTAAATAAATCCAAACAACAACCAGAATCCCCTTAAAATATCATTAAAACATCCTTTGTCAAAGTTCAGGATTTTCACCCCTTCACGGAATTCTGGTCAGAAAGGAATTTTTGGGGAATTCCGAGCCCAATGGATTTTAGCGATGGAAACCATATAACACACACAAGATGCTCAATCATCATCCAAAACTCAAGAAATGCTTGGAAATACTCTTAAATTGTCCAGATCAATCATTTGTTGAAAAATCATAAACAATTAATTCATGCATTCCTTCAATTCTTCATTCCTACTAGATCTTCAGGGAATTCTGTCGGGGATAGAAATCCATGAAACAAGCAAACTTGGAAATTTTTGGAAAAGTAAGGAGCAACAGAATCTTGAGATTTTCCTAGGAAGATGTATTTTCGCGAAGTAGACTTAATTCTCATGTTTTATGCACTTTTCAGGAAAACAAGCAAGCGACGAAAATTTGGGTAAATCCTAAGGCAAAGGAAATCCCTGAAATGATCAAAAAACCCAAAATCCTTTGACTTCATCAGGATTCCACCCAAATTGATTAAACGATCACAAAATTGTGAATTCAAGCAGAGATTCAATTCACCTCAACCTATTCATCAATAAATTTAACTTTCTAACTCATCGAGGGCGATCTAACAACATTGGTAGTCAACTCAAAATAAAATCCTAGGTTTAATGGTGAACACACAATTATAGACTCATTCCATTCATTGGCTCCATTCAAATTCAAAAAAGGCAAAAATAAGTCGACTCATAGTATAAAAACCATCCTAGACTTCATTAAACCCAACTACAGAACCCGTACGTGAAGTATAAATGCAATGACATGACAACCCCAAAACAAGCTCGAGAATTTTAGGTGATGGGGGAATCTCGGAAAATTTCAGGGAAGACAAAATTCCCCGAGGCATTAGAATCTCTAAAGACAGTGTAGAACCAGCCTCTATCGAGCTTTCCAGGAAACTGAGACTTTGATGAGGTGTAGGAACTTCAGAGAAATCTGTGAAGGACCAAAATCTCTAGGTCACAATGTAAAACCAGCCTCATTGGGCTTCCAAGGAAATCGAGGAAATTTTCCAGGCGAAGAAAATCTTGTAACCAAGGAAAAACTCGAGATTGACTCAAAAATTCAAGATTTTAAAAGTGTTATCTCAATAGGGGCACTTTACAAGCAAGATAAGCATTCAAGAACATTGCAAAGTAACCAGAACCTAAGACCAAAGGACCAAAGCACAAATACTGAAATCTCATGATTTGAAAGATAAGCCAAAAGACCTGGCCACATAAAAGATCCAAAAGACCAAGTAAAACATAGTCCCTACTTTCAGTGGGGCGTGTGTGCAAAAACTGCACAACACTATCCAATGATACGTTCAATTTCTTCATATCGAGAAGTCACCCAGGGACCCTTTTCCTTCCCCTACCACCCTCTCGAGGGGGCATACCCTACCATATCCATCCATACCTCCTTCTTGATCATTTTCCCATGTGATTGGGGCATCTCCCTTCACTCCCCTCCATTCGGGCAACTCATGCAACCTCTCCCATACTGGGGCATCTTTTTCTAGTCGCTTCCTCTATAGAGTCATTTGTATTCTATTTTTCTTTGAAACATTTTATTCTAACAATATTCCGAAGAGGGGAAAAATGTAGACATCCAAATTTGACCACTTCCATATGGTCAAAATCCTATCATTTTCTCATCTAATTCATCTATGTTAATTAAATGGAATATTTAATTAATATTATCCCGTTCTCTAAGGTTCCTAAAAGTATTTAATTAAATACTTTATCCTTTACCATTTCCTCTTTAAATTAAATAAATCAATCAATTTATTCAATTTAGTCAATTATCCTCTTCAATTTTAAATTCATTCTTTCTCTCTCCTTGTCCCATCCTCCATAACCTTTTCACTAATCTAGATTAATCTAGTTAATCCTTCATTAGGATGTGCATATCCTTAATCAGGATTAATGTCACATCCTCCATATTTAGCCACTTGCCCCTAATCTTAATTAATTTTCCTAATCACTTGTTTGCACAACATTAATACTAATCACTTACCTTATCTAGCATGTCTTTGAGTCAACCTTTCATGGTACTTACCTTATTAGGTTTGACCTCTTCCCCATGTGAATTAAAAATTAACACTTATTCCCCCCCATGCATTTATCTTCCCCATGACCTCTCATAGGTCACATCAAGTACATGGGACAAGGACATCCTTTAGGAGGACCTTGTCTTATCCATGGGTTTCTTCCAAGTTTGTGAATTAAAAATTCACTTTTATTTCTCCAACTCCCTCTCCAATGCCCATGGTGACAAGAGTGGAATTTCTAAAAGTCCTCACTTGTCACTTTCAGCCCCACTTGGGGACAAGGAATTCCTTTCTAAAGGGATCCTCTCCAATCCCAAGGTACTTGCAAGTACCTTGGGACCACATGACCTTTTGCATTTCAACTTGTCCTTTATCCATCTCACCCTCCACATGGCAAGATGTGAGGGCTAGTGAGTCCCCAACTCACCATATTCATCTTTTCCATGGTGGATCAATCTCAACCATCTATTTTTTTCTAAAAGGAGGGCCTAGGCCTCAAGTTAGAGGTTAAGATTTGTGAATATTTTCAAGAGTTATAAGATTGTTAAGCCATTATTGCAAAATTCAATCCATTTGCATTCAAAGTCATTTTTCATTCCCACCTACCATCTTCCATCATTCAACCACCTCCATTTTTACAAGCTTGCAATCAAGGATCATACATCAAGAGCATATTCAAGGGCCAACCACTTCATCAAACTAAACAAGTAAAAGGTATAATCTTTATTGTTGTTTTATTGTTCTTTGTTTAGTTTCAACTAGGCCTAATTGCTGAGGTGTTGTTGTGTTTACATTTTATTGCATTCATTTAGTTTTTCATTTTAGACGAAGGATTTTCACTGCACACGGGTTCTTTTTTAAGAACCACACTTAATCTCATTCTTTACCTATGAATTTTTCAGAACTCAATTATTAGCAAGGTTGAGGATTGGCCAACACCTAAGTGAAGTACTTAAAACCCCACTTCTTCTCTTTGGGCTCTGTGGGACCTAGGAGGGTAACCTAATCATGCTCATAACATCCCTACTAGATCAAGAGAATTTCCAATCACAGATGTATTCCTTAGGAAGCACAAAGAAAACAATATCATCAAAGGCTTGGAAAACCTCTTATGAAATTTTTAATTATTCCAAGGAATACGCTAATACTAAAGGTTGATATGGTGTGACTTAAATTATATTATGAATTCATTCCTATTCTAAATATCTAGCCAGGTTTATCACTAGCTCAACCAATCACAAGATAAACTAGTGGAAAAACCAATGCCCAATCTGAGGGAATAATGGAGTCATATTTGTGATCAATCAGTAATACAACTATATTTCAACATCAGTAATCAGGGGACTACTAGCATGCTACTTTGTGGCATCCAACTCACTATGTTTTAAAACATTTCTTCCTTACCAAATCCCACATCCTTTTCCCACAAACTAATGACCTTATTTTAGAATTAAATCAACTCATTGAATTAAAGCATAAATAAAACCATTCATTCAGTGCAAATGACATAAAACAAATGAAACTAAAATTTATAATTGCATTCATGATTCGTAGGAAAAACACACAGGAGAGCACATATTTTAAAACTAATATTTTCCTTCATTACTGAATTTTCTTTTTTAAACTATTTTAAGATCATCATATAGTATGACTTACACCCTCGATTGGCTTCTGATATATTCACTAATTTATCTATTTACATTATTTTTCTCTTTGAGTATATCTTTCACCTAGACCTTTCTTAGACTCAATTTTTTTTTTGAACTCTCCTTTTTTCAACCATGAAATCCCCTTAAAAAATATGGGAGTAACAAGCGTCTAGTTAAGTTACAATTTAATTTCACTTCATTTCAAAACCCTAATTTCAACCAATTATTGAAAAACTCCCCAAGTGGTTTTATGTAATCATTTGAGAATAGGGGAAGAAAAAAGATAGAGCACATACACAGGGTACCATTAGTTGTTGCTGCCACATCCACTTTGAACAAAAAAAATTGTATCATATTAGCCAGAGGATTTCCACATCAACATGGAAGAGTAAAAGACCAAAACCATAGATATATTGATAAGAACGCCTCCCATGCAAAGAGCATGATTTCATCAAACACAAAAACAAGGAGAAGACTTTATTCCAAGTCGTCAACATCAAAGGATGCTCAACCACTCCTTGTTTGCAACGAAATTAGAGGAACTATCACTACATCATCATTAGAGCTCTTGTATGGAACCAAAGAGAGAAGATACTGGTCGTACCCTGAGTGGGTGTCACATTCAACATCCGAAGGACTATTAGAGAGCACAAAGGAGAATTATGCTTCCCGAGATAGGCCCTATGACTCATGTCCTTTCTCCTAACCTTTTTCATAGGCTTAGCCTATTCCTTGCCCTTAAACTTGACCAATTCTTCGGGAATGGTCTTGTTTCTTAAATTTTAATTACTCTAGAATATTTCTTTCTTCTTGTGATATCGAGCCCTCCTCTTACCCTTTGAAACCTCAAAGGCTTCCTAGTTTTCTTGCTCAGCTATAGACATACTCTAATAGCACTCAAACACATTAAGCTGGCTATACCTCCTAATAGGATGAATTGGCATACCAATATTTCCCATCTCTCAGAACAAAAGATGAAAACTAGCTAAAATTTCAACTCACGGTGAATTAGCATCCTCACATTCATTGCAAACTTGAAAGATGGTGAAAATGAATAGCCAAAAATCTACATTTAATAGACAATTTGGAGCATCTTGAAATTCATTATTCAAGAAGTCCTCACATGAGTGATTTAATAACTTAACAACTCAGCTTTGAATCTAGGTCATCGATCTTAGAGGAATTAAAAATTCATCCATGGCGATCATGAGCATCATTTTTTGGCCTTTAGCAACTAGTTCCTAGAAAGCAACAATGCCACCTCACATGATGCCATGTTCTCCCTTAACCTTGATTAATCATATGTGATATAAAAATTACCATGCATCACCAACTCAATCCATGCTCCTCATCAATATCAGTGAAGTACATAAAACTGGTGTTTTGAAGAGAACAATTCCTTATACACTTCATTGCTCATCGTAGACTTTCCCAAAATTCTAGGGTGCAATTAGCGATGAGAGTATTATCAAAATGAAGTTTAGTCTATTGGATCATCCTTGTTTAAATCCATATAAACCATTCTCCGTTCATCCCACTACTTTCATTTTTTTTTTTATACGATGTCCTTACGATTCTGCCACATTTCCCTTTTCCAGTAGTAGTTATTGGCTATTGCTAATGCATCTCATCCTTTATTAGCCCCATCAGTGATGCAAGTATCCATGCAATGAAATATCAACCCTTGGATCAATGGACCATCCTCGATCATGTTCATCTTCCCATCGCACATTGCTAATGTAACTTTGCACTTTGGATCCTATTAGCGATGGGAGATACAAAAAAGAGGCCAGGTTAAGACACGTACACCTACATGAGAATCAACGATACAAAATACATCACACATAAGATCTATTCAGATTAGAAAAAGAACTTGAACAAAGAATTCCATCGCTCATCATGCTTTTGGAACTTAATCCTTGGAATGAATCCGTGATGAGGAATGCAATAAAATACAAAAGTATCAGGCGATCAGTCATTGCTAATCCTCCTGATACATTTTGCAAGCAATTAGTGATGAGATATACTCATGATCACATTGAGTTCTCATATCACATATCGCTAATGTAGAACTTATCATTTAAAACCTATATGTGATACGTGAAGCTCAGGGGATCCAACATATCACTCATCACTATTTGAAATTCACCCTTTCAAAATCATTCACGATGAGCGATGAAGAGAAGAACATAAGACCGGAGGCCATTGCTTATCGCTATTATAAATTTAAAGGTCAAAAGCCATTAGTGATCAATGATACAAGGAAAAAAAAAGAGCATCGCTCATTACCCATTGAGATCAGGAGCTCTAAAATTTATCCTTGATACGCAATAAAGAGAGATGGTCGATGAAACCTAAGTGAAAACCTTCAAGAACGTGCTCATAAGTTGTTCTAATGAATGGGACCCTCTAGGATGACATAAGAGAAGGGCTCAAAAGATTCTGATCATGAAATGAAAAGGATGTAAAGGCCAAAAGGGCCCTTTACTTAACCTTATAAAATAAAAGAAACCTAGACCTAGGCGTGGTTGATCGGTTACCCTACAACAATGAATAGCATAATATGTTTTAATGTAACTGGAAATGAGGAAAAAGAAGTCAACAGTGAAATAAAACATTGCAAGTACTCAGATCCAAGGGTTTCTTAAGAACAGATTGTAAGTTAATACAATAACCCTTCAATAGTGATGACAAGAAAAATTGTAAGCCCTTAGATACCAACCCAATATTCAAAATGTGACAAGATTTGAGATGGAACATAAAAAATATCTAGGTTCCATCATGGGTAAGATCAGGTGGGAGGATGTTGTCATAGAGGAAGATATAAAGGTCATGGTACTAGAGTTAGTTGGGACCTATGATATCACACACCATCTCATTTTCAGGGACATCATATGTCGAGATTAGTAGTTTATCAACAAGAAATTCATAGTCTATGCAATCTTTGGGCATGCCGATAAGGGAACCAATTGTATCCATTACATCTGCTGCTTTATTCTAGAATTTGGGGATCTGTTCAAATTGGATAGAGGTGAAATACTTTATAAAGTCATCCACCAGGCATTTGTATGGAAAAAGCTTATCATCTTTTGTTTGAAACTCATCATTGACCTATTTGATAATAAGTTTAGAGTTGCCAAAGATAGAAAGATAGGTGATGTTCCATTCGATGGATATTCTAAGGCTATTCATTAAAGCTTCATACTCTACAATATTGTTGGTGCATGGAAAGGCTAATCTAAATGACTTTGGGATATAGTCACCTTGTGGGGTGATAAATAAAACACTAGCTCTAGCTTCATTATGGGTATATGACCCATCAAATTAGAGCACCGATGTGTTTGTTTCTATGACTGTAAGAACCCCTTCATCAAAAAATTCGGCTATTAGAGGATAAGCATCAACCAAGGGGGCATCGACCAACTAATCTGATATCACCCATCCCTTGATTGATTTTTGGTCCACATACTCTATGTCAAACTCACTTAGCAACATAATCCACTTGGCCATATGGCCAGTCAAATAATTTTTGGATAATAGGTACTTAAGTGGGTCCACCTTTGATATTAGCTGGATGGGATGACTGACCATGTAATGATGAAACTTTTGTGAACTGCAGACCACTTCCAAACAACCTTTTTCCATAGGAGAATAGTTTAGCTCGTAACCTACAAGTGTTTGATTGATTTAATAGATAGCACATTCTTTAGAGGACTCATCATGTTGTGCTAATAAAGCCCCTAGTGCAACAGATGTAGCTGAAATGTACAACAAAAGTGGTTTTCCTAGAATGGGAGGCATTAGAATAGGTGGGTGATCCAAGTACTCCTTAATATTCTACAATCATTGTTGACACTTTGAATCCCACTTGAAAGTGATACTCTTGTGTAGAAGATGAGTGAATGATTGACACTTTTCAGAAAGTTGGGCGATGAAGTGTCTAATGGATTGTAACTTTCCTTAAAGACTCCTTAATTGCTTGAGATTATGCGACGAGGGGATTTCCATTATCACTTTGACTTTGGTCGGATCTACTTCAATACCACTTCTAGAGACTATGAAGCCCAATAGGTTTCCAGATGTGACCCCAAACACACACATCTTTAGATTCAAACACAACTTGTAGTTCTCTAATCGCTCAAAAAATTTCTTAAGGATTGTAGGGTGCTCTTCTCTAGTCTTGGATTTTCCCAATAAGTCATCGAAATAATCTTCCATGATGATATGGATAAGGTAATGAAGGATAAAATTCATCGCACTCTAATAGGTTTCCCTTGCATTTTTAAGACCAAAGGGCATGAAATTAAAGTAGAAGGTGCCCCAAGGGGTAGTGAAGGCAATTTTATGTTGACCTTCTAGTGCGATTCTGATTTGGTTATAGCCGAAAAATCCATCCATTAGGGATAACATCTCATGCCCTATTGTAAGATCAACTAGCATATCAATGTTTGGAAGAAGAAATCCATCCTTCAGATAGGCTTTATTGAGATCCCAACACTCTATGCAGATACTGACATTCCCATTTGGTTTTGCAATAGGCACTATGTTGGAGATCCAGTCATAATAATCAATAGGTGTTATGAACCCAGCTTCTAATAGTTTCTCCAATTCTTTCTTGACAAGAAAATCCACTTGGGGATGCATTTT
This sequence comes from Sequoiadendron giganteum, assembly GCA_007115665.2. Taxonomy (NCBI): domain Eukaryota; kingdom Viridiplantae; phylum Streptophyta; class Pinopsida; order Cupressales; family Cupressaceae; genus Sequoiadendron; species Sequoiadendron giganteum. The sequence continues at coordinate 463,193,928 of CM021105.1, read as the reverse complement.
TATTAGCTTTTGTTTAACAGATTTGGAATCCAAATGAACGTCCAAATGGTGCACAACTAGTCTGGAATCTAACCCTGGCATGTTTGAATAGGTTCATGCAAAGTTGATGATTCCTTCCTTAAGCAAGCTAGTGATAGTGGAATGCTCTTTCTCTAATAATTATTTTGCTACGTATGTGATCTTCGGATCTTATTTTGATCCCAAATTAACCTCTTCTATCTCTCTAATAAAGATGGAAGATCATTCAGATAAGTGATCTCCTATGAGGGGAAGATGAACATCCCCATCCTCAAGCACCTTATCAAGGTTTTCAGTATTGGATGCACCCTTTATTTTTACTTTTGGTGAGTCAGGAAGTGCCTCAGAGGGGTTCTCACTAGATGACCCTTTTTTTTTTGTTTCTTTATATTTTTTTGGTTGAGGTGTTCATCTCCCCCCAATCCAATGAGATGAACATAAGTGTTGACTAAAGGAAAGATGTCAATAGGTGCACTACTTCATAGGTCCCAATCGATCAGGTTAGGGTGGCATAGAGAAAGGCCAATGGTGAAGACTGATGTGGAGTCAAAGAGGGAGGATAGATCTGCATCATCATACTAGAGTATGATGGTTTCTTCTTTTGGTATGTCCTCAAGGAGACCATCATTTGATTAACATTATTCAAGGTACCAGAGGATGAAGCAATACCCTTATGTTTTCTACCATAGTAGAGACCAACACATTTTGGTCACATAGGTGCCTCAATAGGTTGTAATATTCCTTTCTCTTCTATGCCAAGACCTCCCCCTTGATAATTACATTTTTTGGCTTGCTTTGAAGAATAGGGATAAGCTTATAAGAAATATTCTACAAGGGGAGGTGATGGTTTTATTTCTTCTCTGTAGACCCACTATCTAATGTCATTTTCCATCTGATCTTGAAGTGTACCCATATTCTTAGAGGTAAGGGTTTTAGTATTTTCTTCTTATTTTGCTGTTGACTGATAGGGTTGCCCATATGTATGGGGAGATTGTGATATTTTTTCCATGTTAAGTGCGGTATGCATTTCATATTCTCCACAACTCTTGTCAATGATCTTGACTTTGGTGATGGTAGATTCAGATGTGGTGCATGTGGTGTTGGATGAGGGATTGTGAGATGGATTGGAGGATGATGCCTGAAGTGCCCCCACTTCCACTCCTAGGAAATTTCCCAAGTGAGGGAAAGAGGCTTCGAGAGCATGATAATATTCAAAGGGTTGAGGGTCAACATGAATGGTTACCTCCATCCCATTGAAAGGAAATTTCAGGAATTGATGGTAAATGGATGGAACGGCTTGCATGGAATGAATCCATGGGTGACCGAGGAGGAGATTATATGGAAGGTCTAGATCATGGACATGGCATGTGGTGTACTACACAATAGAGCCAACCTGAATAGGAAGACAAATGATGCCTTCAAAATCCCTCTCTACATTATAATAGGCTTTGATGGTGATAACCTGATTATTCAAGTTAGCTTGGGTATATCCCACCTACTTTATGAACTTCAATGTACAAAGGTTAGGGCATAGCCATTATCTACTAGGACTCTTTTCACTTTATGATGGGCTACAAGGACTTCGATGCAGAGGGGATGGTTGTGGTTTGAATCAATTGAAGGCATATCATTTTGACTAAATACTAACTGGTATGTAGATGAAATATGTCCTACTAAGGCTTGAAATTGAGTAGGATCTATATCATTAGGCACATGGGTATCTTGGAGAGATTTGGTGAGTATTTTTTGATGGATAGGGGAAAACTTGAGAAAATTCAAAATGGATATTTGAGCGGGAGTCTTTCAAAAATGATCAATAATGTTATATTATGAGCTCACAAGAGCTGGATAGGATGATGTGGAAGTTTCAAGGACATATATGTGGGTACGACATTTAGTAACAACACATTGTGAGTCTTTTCCTTTAACACAAATCATGGACATGTATCGATCTACCTGGCTAGTGCACATAACTATGCCATCATAGTTATAGGGTACGTTCTTGTAGCTGACATTGTTAGTCTTGTTACCTTTGTTATTTTTTTGCTAGACCAAAGATTAGTGTTGGAAGTGTTGGCACCTTGATTGTGTTTTGGAAAAGCATTTTGATATACTTATAGTTGAGAATTGGATGAGGATGCTTGATTCACATCCACTAATATGTCACCTCAATCTATAAGATATTGGATATACATTTTAATACCTTGACACTTATTATTGGTATGACCCTTGATTTTGTGGAAGTCATAATACTCATTTTCCTTATACCAAATAGGCTTCAGTTTGGACTCGTCAAAGGGCTTTGTCATAGGATATACAATTGGATAGCTCACTTGAAATAACCTATTGAAGAGAACACTCAAGGGTTCTCCCAAAGGAGTGGATGAGCGTTTATTGTTCCCTTGATTATTCTGTTTAGAATTTTGAGGAGGACAGGATGTACCATGCAGCACAGATATGGCATTGGGAGATGATTGTTGATTAGGGACATATTGAGATCTTTGGGAGGTTTTGGCTACTTGGAAATTATTGGTATCAGTAACACCATCATTGACAACATTCGTATTCTTATTCTAGTAGAGAGATCTATAGCCTGATGATTTGTCATTATCTAAACTAAAAAAATTTATTTGTCCCTTAGTAGTGAGGGCCCTCTCAATGTTGGTGCCCTTCTCAATGAATTCTGAAAAGGTGGTAACACAGTGTAGATTAGGATTATGCACCATTTCAGGATGGGAATTTGTGATGAAGATGGTCACCATGTCTTTCTCACTGAGATGAGATTTTAGTCGATTAGCCAGGGCATGCCACCTTTGGAGGTAACTCCTAAAGGTTTCTCCCTCATTTTTATTCTCTTTCAACAGATCTAATGTATCTATATCCTTCTCCAAATTGAATAAGTGTGCCAAAAAAAATTCTAATAGATCTACGAAAGAAGAGATTGATCCCTTTTGAATACCCATGAACCCGTCTAGAGCTATCCTTGTCAGACTTCTAGGGAATAGATGTAGGAGATAATTATCATTGTGCAAGACTTCTTGGAAATGTGAGTAAAATTCCTACAAGTGGGTTCTTGGTTCACCCTTTCCTTTATATTTATCAAACTTGGGCATTTCAAAGTTCTTAGGAAAGGGGATAAGTGATATGGAGGGATCAAATGGATAAGGACAAATCTCTTCAAACTTAAAGGAATTTTTTGATGTCCCCTCTTGTAAGTTTACTCACATTGCCTTATGATAGTTACTAATGTGGGTGTATGACTAGAAGGTGGTGGTGGTGCAACAAAAGGATTATAAGTAGTGCCCCAACATTCCCAGGAAGTTGACCTAGTTGGTTTAGCAGAAAAGGTGGAGAAGATGGTATAGGGATGGAACTTTATGGTATGTTTGTTCCCTACAAATTGGGAGGACCTTGCAACATAATAAGGCCAAGAGGATTGTTAGGATTAGGGCCCTAATGATTTTTAGGATCAAGCAATACTCTCATAACAAAAATTGGAACCTGAGGGGGTGGTATAGGAGCTATCCCCTAGTAAAGAACAATGTTGCCAAATCTAGGCAGATACCAACCCTCTTGGGGTAGACCTTAGGGGATGGTATCCAGACATATTAACCTAGCCAAAATAACCCTGAACACAATAACCCCATCATTATAAACCAAGGAAAAATAACCCAAGGTCATAATAGCCCATGGATAGAATAAACTGTGGTCAAAATAACCCATGGATAAAATAACCCCTGGTCATTTTAGATCAAGCTATTAAACTATAAATGACATAAAATCAATTAGAACATTAGAATTTAGACATTTTCCAATTCTTATGCCAAATTTTTTCTCCAATTTTCACTGTTATCTCTTCGTGTGCCCAAATGACCATAAATAGCCACAAAAACTATTTATAAATTTTGTTTTCCTTTCTCTATATCCGTATAGGGATATTTTGTCCATGGGTTATTTTGACCACATGTTATTTTGGCTTGGGTTATTTTGACCTTGGGTTATTTTTTCCTTCAGTTATTGTGACCGGGTTATTCTATCCATGGTTATTTTAGTCAGGTTATTATGTCCTACAATCTTGGGGGACATGAATTGCTCAGGTTATTTTGAGAATTATGAGGATCCTGTGACACAGGAGGTGCAGGAGGTGTGATGTTGATATATTTTGATAGATCAAATTATGGTGGAGGTTTAATAACCTTCATGATCAAGGTGGAAAAGATCTTTTCCCCATGCTCATCTAGAAGATGATCTATCATTTGAAAATTGGTGGGATTACTGTGGTATTTGTCAATTGTGAGCTTAGGTTGATTAACCATTCTCTTATCAGGAGGAGATTGAGAAGGGGCCTTAGTATTAGATTGCGATGAGCCACTATTGGTGGGTTGATCTTGGGGGTTATGAGGTTGAGTATCCTAAGGTTTTTTTCTCCATGATATTATTTTCTTGATAGGATTGGATGGTTGATAGGATCAGAGGATTTGATTGGATTAGATGATTTGACTGGATTGGATGGATGAAATTGACTCTAAACTAGGTTCAAGGGCTTAACTTTATGATAACATGATGATCAAAGAAAAGAATATAACTCACAATTAGAGGATATTGATAAGGCCATGAAGGATTAAACTAAATTAGGATGGATAACAATCCCAAGCAAGTGTAGATGATGATGATTAGGATTCCTTTCCTAGCCCAATTGGATAAAAAGCCCCTAAAATGAAGTCTGAAGGATTTAGAATGATGAAATGATGATGTAAATACAATCTAGGGATGTCCCAAGACACACTTATATGATTGGATTGAGGATGGGATTAATTTTGAAAAATGAAGATGGACTAAAATGATGATTACGGGCAAATGGATGACGATTAAAAAAAATTGATCGCAACAACAGACTAAAAAAATGACAACCTTTCAATGGTTAAGAGGGTTAAATCTTGGGATTTTTGTATGGGAAGTGTCTATGCCTCTATGTGTATAAATTTCACCCCTCGAAGTGATGGGTTCACCTATGTAAGATCAGAAAAATCACCTCTATGTTTGACAAAATCACCTCAGTGTTTTACAAATTCACCTCTTTATAAGACTCAAATTCGCCTATATCTTAAGATGAAAAATATATAGGTAGACATGGGATGAAAATTATCCTATTTTTTAATAGGACCACCCTTCTATGACACAGGATCACTGATCTCTTGAAATACCCAAAGGAAAACAGGTGGAATCATGATGCAAAAGAACCTATCTAGAGGACAATGGATTTTCCTATGTCTTGAGTTGTATGGATGGGGATAGTATGGAAAAATGTAGATTTTCCCTTGCAGACAATAGGTTCACTTATTTTAAGAACAAATGGGAAGGGATGACATAGAATCGCCTATAAATAAAATAGGATCGCCTATTCCAAGAGAATAGGCGGATGCAGAGTCACCTAATGGAGGGACCAATAGGAAAAGTTTCTCCAATCAAGGATGAGTTTTCCCAAAGGATGACTTAGATCATACTCAAGACACAGATTCACCCTTGTTCAAGGCAAGATTGCCTATCCATAATACAAATTTTCCTCTAAGAGACAAAATTGACACTAAGGGCAGGGGAAGACTATGAAAAAGGACCAAAGACACAACAAACAAAAAGAAACGGGCTAGATAGACTCAAACTGATGACAAGAAATGGTATCACACAAGAAAAAAAATGAGGCAACACAATCCTAGAATTAGTGATAAGGGTTTACAAACTCAATGTAGGCCCACCACCTTGAGGGGACACCACAAGGATAATAATCTGTGATACTAGGGTGGTTCTCTGGATCACCGTTTGTCACGAAGGCAGATAGCTAGAGATCCAATGGCATAGGGTCATCAACAGACGCCATGGGCTCACATTCTCTCTCACGAGAAGACTATCATAGTCCACCACAAGGATTTATATCTCAACCCAATGAAGTACATGGTGAGTAACTTCAGGGTATGGTGCACATCCCCTACACTACACCAAGTCATGGCTAAAACACGAGTCTCTATCTAGGATAAATAAGGCTATCTCATGTGTCCTCGATATAAACTAGGTATGTGAGGCACAACTATGAACACCAACCCATAAAAGCATGAGTTGGGATCCCCAATGAGGTATTGGAAACTCAGACCAACTCTACAAATATTATCTAGGTATCACCCTAGCTTTGATGCTTCACTAAACATGGCATGACTAGACTAAGGTATAACTTTAGCTCTCCCCCTTTATATACCCCGTCCGTAACATGTGGTTGGGATCATCCCCCAGGTGATGAAATCCCAAGTAGGTCCTGCTAAGGGAAGGAAATTCTAGACATTTTGGATAGTCCCCAGGCTCACACTTAGCACAAGGGGAGAGCTTACACGTACTAACATTTCTTGGGTAGACTAGACTAGACTAGAATGAGTTGTAATTTCTTGTTACCCAAGATCACCGAAAGGTGCAATGGGAGTGGATACATCAACAACTCTTTCCCAAAGATGGAAAACAAAGTTCATTGACCCTTTAATTAAGTCTACGTGTGCCTAAATTAATATGAAAAAGATGGAAAAATAATCTAATCTAGGGGTCTTCGACCACTCGCCCTCTAACACATGAACTAGTAGTTTGATACTCCAATCTTCGTCAAATGTGGGACAAGTTGCATAAATTGTTAGTGAAATCCCACAATTACATACAAACAAGTTAGTGGATTAGTACCCAAAACCGAAATTAAATTGTAACTAAAACTAGAAATTTTAAGGTTCTAGATTTACCTCAAATTTGCCTCTATGTGAGAGGAATTGACCCATCTATGGAGCAAGTTCACCTATCTGCTAGAAGAGGTGAGTTCATTTTTAGTTGTTTTATGGAGAGGCATACGCACTTTCACCCTTGTGATTCATGCAGATTCATCTATCGATGCATACTCGCCTTTGTAATTGTCTATATGGATTTGTTGTTGCAAGTTCACCCTTTTCACAAAAGGGAATATTCATGTTCGCTTGTGTTTATAGAACTTTCACCTCTACTTAAGGTGGGTCTACCCTTGTGTCTTGCAAATTCACCTAATGGGGGGCAGATTCACTCCTACCTATCAAATCCGAAACTCCAAAATTAAAACAAGAAAACTCATGATGTGGGTCCCACCAGGCGTGGCAGAGATGTGTGCAAGTGTATTTGACCTACTAGAATCCAAAAAATAAATTATACAAGGATCAAAGACACAAACAAAACACTCAAGATTGTCCTAGTTAAATCTAAACAAAAACACAAGAAATGGAAACTTTTCACCTTACTTAGATTGTTCCTTTTGGTTGGCCCTTGTTGATTGTTGTTTTTTGTGCTCTTTCCTTAGCAAAATGGCATAAAACCTAATGTATAATGAAGCTAAGATGAATATGAATGCAATGGCGATTGTGGGTATTGTATAAGATGCAATATGGAGGTGTTAAGTGTTGCAACAATGGAGTTATGCTTGAATGCTTGAAATTTTTCAAAGTGTGCTTGAATGCAAAATTTGATTGATTGTGTGTTAGCCAAATGGGGGCCATTCCACTATTTTTAGGGGAAATTCCCCTGAAGAATGGAGTGTTAGGATCAAGCCAAGATGGACAAGATCAAGGGTTGGGGCGAGTTGAGAACTCACAAGCCCTCACATCTTGACATGTGGAGGGTTATGTGGAAAGAGGAGATGAGGTGGACATGACATGGAGGTACTACATAGTACCTTGGGATTTGGACAAGATCTTCTCATAAAGGAGGTGCTTGTCCACATGTGGCTTGAGAGGACAAGTGAGGAATTAAAAATTCCTCAAAAATCACCATGGGGATGGGAGAAGGTATTTGAAATTCCTTAAAATTTGTTGAGGAAATAAAAGTGAATTAAAAATTCACTTGGGAAAGGGGATTCCATCTCCAAATGGAGAAATAATTTAGTCAAGTTGACTTAGGACATATTCCATAAATGACATGGTGATTAGTTTGACCTAATTAAGTGATTAAGGTTTTGCAAACATGTGATTAGCTGAGCTAATGAGGGATTAGGGGAAAGTGGAGGATTATGGAGGATGTGACCCTAATTATGATTAGGAATGTGCACATCCTAATCATAGATTATTTAAATTAACCTGGATTAGAGAGGATTATGAAGGATGTGACATTTGGAGAGAAGAATTTGAATTAAAATTTGATTTAATCCATAAAGGCATAAAGTGACTAAATTAAATAAATTGGGGTATTTATTTAATTTAGAGAGGAAAGGGGGGATAAGGTATTTAATTGATTTATTAAATACCTTTGGGACATTGGGCTACAATGTAATATTAATCAAATAATAAATTATTTAATTAATGTGGATGAAGGATGCAGGACAAGGGAATAGAAAGGGGTGAATTTGACCATATGGGGGTGGTCAAATTCAGTTGTCTACAATAACCATCAAGACTTAAGGTAACTTTACCAGATATTTTAACACTTGAATTATTTCCAAGGGTAACTGAAACACCTTTAAATTCCTTGAAATTCATGAACTTACTTTTATCTCCAATCATTTGACTAGAGCAACCACTTGTAATAATCCATAGGTTCTTCTTCCCCTCTTGAGAATGTAGCATTATTTAAGCAATCATAGACTTCTTCTAATTCTTCTCTTCAGGAACCTTCTTCTAGACCTTCTCTGAAACATCACTTATTCCTTTATTTGGTAATGAGGAGCTCACAAAATTACTTTTGTAGTTCCCTGCAATATGTGTGGAAAATTGTTGCACTTGAAATAAATAATAATGAAATTAAACAGGGGTGCAAATGTATTATTAATGATAAAATCATGTCTTCTGATCAAAACTCTTCTGCAATCCACAACCTTATTTCCATAATCATTGTAATTAAAACAATAACCAAAAAAAAAAAACTTGACATAGTATTGTATACTTATCTTTAGGATCTCTTTTAGTTTTGCACTTGAAAAAGTTATCATTCTATGTCATGCTTCCATCACTTGTTATTGTCCTTTTAAATTTTGAACTTCCTTAACCTATCACCTTCGGAATTGCCTTAGTATCCTTCTCTTACTCTTATGCCACCTTCTTCTGCTAATTATCAAAACCTACTCCAATTTTTCCATGCAAAACTTTATGACATTCCAATGTTTGATCTAGGGTTTCAATACTCTTATTTAACTTCAATTTCAACTGCTAATTTTCCTTCTCAAGCTCTTTTAGATAGCTACAACATTTTTTTCTTCAAGAAGTTCACAATATTTGTCTCTTGCTAGTAATTTTTTTGTGAAAAATTCTTCAAGTCTTTTTTCCTCTTTTATTTGAGTCTTTAATTCAACAATAATCTTTTCAACATTATTCAAATCCTTTGCAACTCTTTCTTTGGCTCTTACCTCTTCTATAATTATGAAATTCATCTTCTTAATTTATTTTTTGACCCATAACAAGTTCTTCATAAGATCTATTTCTTCTTCATTTTCTCTAGAACCCATTTCAACATCATCATCAATATTTTCAAAATCCATAAACACAAATTTTCCATTTTCATCACCAGATGCATCTTCATCTTCTTCTTTAGTAGAATATTCTTCTTCCTCATTAATATAGAAACTCCTTTGTTTCCTATGAACTTTGGACCTTATTTGAAAATATTTCTTTACATTCTTTTGTTCAACATTGTTAGCATTCTTATAAGGACACTTAGCCATAAAATTTCCAACATCTCCACAATTAAAACATTTGAAAGGTAATTTACCTTTACACTTACCGAAACCTTGTTGTAGCTTCCTCAAAAAACTAGCTTCTTGAAAATCTGATCCACAATTCGAATCTTGATCAATCTACTTTAGAGATAATCTATGTTGGCCATGTTTTGACCTAGCCCATTTTAAACTTCTAATGCCCTTTAGCCTACCAAATCAAAAAAACAATTAATTTTGAAAATTTGTTAAAGTTGGTGTTGAATCCTTTTTCTAGGTTAATGTTAACCTTTTTTTACCCCATGCTACCAATTTTCATTCCAAAATCCCTTACCATTTGAGAGATTTTAAATTTTAAGTTTTTGGTTGACAATTTACAAATTAGGTCAATTCTTGGAATCTGTGCATCTAGAGCCAAAACAATTTCTATGTTTTTTCTATGATGGTCATACTTCTTTCTATTCAAATTTCACGCAAAAAAAAGTTTTCAGTTGAGAGATATGGGATTTTTTATCTCTAGGCTCAAAGAGGTGATTACAAAGTCTAAAATTTTACACTATCCCGCTTGGGTGGAAAGTTAGAAAAATTTCACAAAACCCCACCTATGTATAAAGTTAGCAAAAATACACAAAACCCCCCTGAGTTATCAGAAGTACACAGAACCCCGCCTACAATGTCTGAAGCCTTTTTTTTCAGATTTTTTTTAAATAGGCAGTCACCAGAATGTGAAAGGTCATATTCTAACAGCTTCTTTAAAGAAAAACAATAACAAAACTGAAGAGTCTTGGGGAATAATGACTATATATATATTGTATAGATTTCTTGAAGAGGAGATCATTTTTTGAAAGCTCAATACGATATTTTTTCTGTGAGTGAAATTATTGGTTGTCTTTGTGCATTCAGTTTGTGAAGTTAATCTGAGTTCTTGAATCTTTGTCTTTGAGAATATATTAATGAATATATTATCTTTGAGTAAGTGATGTAGCTTTCTTCATAGTTAATTTAATTTCTTAGATGGTATTGCGTGTATGTTTTAATTGTTGAATATTATGGCTAAAATTGGTCTTTGTGCCAATTATTCTTATCTACTGGATCTTGCATCTGATATTTAGGAATTTCCAGATATTGGGTTTTTCCTTTACTGCTTTCTTGTTAAAAGCATACATGATATTTGATTTTAGCATTTAAATTCATTGAAAACCTTACGAGGGAGTTTTACCTCAAAAAATCAGAGGAAAGCCACAAATGCAATTGTGGTCTTTCTAGAGTTGTTAGCGGATTGATACTAGTGCTTAAAAGGGCCGAGAGTCATTTATTTTGAGCATATTTATCATGAGCCAATTCATTCGCTAATAGATTTTTGGTGACTCCGTTGGGGAAAGAATTGAAGTTATTATATTTTCAAGTGTTTTTATTTTCTCATAAATCTGAAAATATCTCCTTTAAAATGGAGGTTGGCGACTATTATTTGGGATCTACCTAGAAATTATTTTTGGTAAAAGACCCAACCATTCTTTTTCTAAATCTGCATTATGGCATTGGTTTCAGCCCAACCATGGTCTACTCAGTTTGGGCCTTTGGTGTTGCCAAAATATTCAGAATTGTCTGCAAGTTCAAGAAAGAATTTTCCAAATTTTAATGGAGAAGATTCATAGGTTGTAGATGATCACATTTGAGCCTTCACCGTAGCTTGTGGAATTTTGGGGGTAAGAGAATAAAATGTCTTTTTCAAGTTATTTGTTGAATCACTAATTGGAGCTGCTACAATTTTCTTTCAATATTTAGAAGATGGATGCATTAAAAATTAGGATAGCATGAAGAAGAAGTTTCCTAGAATATTTAAACCAGCAGTTGATGAATGTGTGCTTTTATCTCAATTTATCAACATAAAAAAGAAAGATGGTGAATCTTTAAGGGATTTTGTAGAGCGGTTTGACAGATGTCTACAAAAGATTCCTCATAATATTCAGTTGAGTAAAGAGTTAAAAATGTTCACCATTTTTGGAGAATTACATCCTGATGTCCATTTTCTCTTGAAGCGAAGTAAGGTAAGTGATCTTGAAATTGCAAAACAAGAAGTTGTTAATAGTGAAGATGATTTTATTTTATCTTGGATGTGGAAGAAAGATAAAGTTGAAAGTTTTGTGCAAAATGGTATGGTTCAAAGGAATTAAAATTCAAATTTTTAAAAAATGAATTCATAAAATATCTTTCACCCTACAACTGAATGTTCCAATCTCACAATTTTTTATCAAAGTTTTTTTCAAAAAAATGAAGTAATCTAAGGATTGAATCTTTTGATGCTGAAATTTATAATCTTAACTGTGAGATAGATGAAGATGTTTTTGATTCTTCTAGTGATGAAGAATATTACTCTTTTTGTTAGAAATCGATGTGTAAAACATATTTTTCTTAAGCTACAAAAAATATTGAAGATTCATCCACTATGAATAATCTAGAAGTTAACAAAAATGGACAATTGTTGATGCCTTCTTATGCTCCTGAAATTGAAATTTCTAGATTTGAAAATATTGATATAAATTTACTAGATGATTTGGTTAACATGAATACAAAAGATAATTTTTTAGAAAAAAAAAGATTCCAACAAATTATTAGAAATAGAGGCTTGACTTTTGAAGATGATAATATACATTGTGTAGCTGAAAGTGAAATTACAAATCAATTCCAAGTGGTGAGCAAAAAATTAGATTCTTTCTCTTCATGTATGCAGCGTGAATATGAAACATTTCAGTTTAGTGATGAATTTCTTGAAGACAAGGCATCAAATGATGAGGTAATTAATTCCCCCATTCTTGTGGTTTTGAATTTTGAAGAAAATATTGCACAAGATTCAATTTTTTTTAGTCAAATTTTTGAACCAATATGTGGAATGGATGAAAATGAAAAAATAATTCAGATGGTTGAAACAAAGATTGAGTCTGATGAATTTGTTGAAGCATGTGCTGAAAATTGGAGTCCAAATTTTTTAAATAATGCAGTCACTTCTATGTGTAACACCCAATAATTTTCTTTATCTCATGATTTGTATGTGGGGTGTTTAATTCGAGGGTTAATTCTTCTTTCTCAAAGGATCAAGTGCGACATGGTATTACATCTGAAATTATACACATAGATTTTGGTGACCATATGAAATGCAGTGTTGGTGTGAATAATTTGGTTTTAGAGGCATACAATAAATACTAGCTTTTTGGGCATCAAATTTTATCAAGAGGAATTTTACTAGATGCTTGTTTTATCATTTTTGTGGCAGTAGTCATAAGTCGCCAGTTAGCTATGCACACACTTATCATTCACCAAGAATTGTTTCATACATGCAGCTACTTCTCCCAGCCTGTTAATGGATTTGCATGATTATCTTGGAGGCCTGTTCAATGTAGGATCTTCCTACCATGTACATATTAGGAATTTTTTTTGTGCTAGTAGATTAGTTTCTTTTCTTGCTTTGCCCCATGTTTTGCTTGCTCTATCCCATTTTTTCCTCCATTGTCTTAACTCCGTAGCCCAATGGATAATGCACTAGTTCATGATTGATATTTTGGATTCCTTGCTTCATCCTTTATAGTCCTCATCCCCTAGTTAGAGCCAATTGTTGGCCATGTTTTGACCTAGCCCATTTTAAAATTCTAATGCCCTTTAGCCTGCCAATTCACAAAAAACAATTAATTTTTTAAAAAATTTAAATTTGGTGTTGAATAATTTTGTTGGGTTGATGTTAACCTTATTTTACCCCATGCTACCAATTTTGTGCGAAAAACCCTCACCATTTGAGAGATTTTAAAATTTTAAGTTTTTGGTTGGTAATTTACAAATGAGGTAAATTCTTGGAATCCGTGCATCTGGAGCCAAAATAATTTCTAAGTTTGTTCTATTATGGGCATGCTTCTTATTGTTCAGGTTTCATGCAACATGGAGTTTTTCAGTTGAGAGATATGGGATTTTTCATCTCTAGGCTCAAAGATGTGATTATAAAGTAAAATTTTACACAGTCCCGCCTAGGTGGAAGGTTAGAAAAAATTCATAAAACCCTACCTAGGTGGAAAGTTAAAAAAAGATCACAAAACTCTGCCTGGGTGGAAAGTTAGTAGAAATACACAAAGCCCTGTTTGAGTTAGCAAAAGTAAATGGAATCCCACCTATGGTGTTTGAAGCCGTTTTTTAGAAAAAAATTAAAGAGGCAGTTACCAGAATTTGAAAGGTCATATTTTAACGGATTATTTAAATAGAAATAGTTACAAAATTGAAGATTCTTGGGGAGTAATGACTATATATATTGTAGAGATTTCTTGAAAAGAAGATCATTTTTTGAGAGCTCAATACGATATTTTTTCTATGAATGAAATTGTTGGTTGTCTTTGTGCATTCAATTTTTGAAGGTAATCTAAGCTCTTGAATCTTTGTGTTTGAGAATATCTTAATGCAATATCTTATCTTTGAGTAAGTGATGTTGTTTTCTTCATAGTTAATTTCATTTCTCATATGGTATTGGGTGTATGTTTTAATTGTTGAATAGTTTGGCTAAAATTGGTCTTTGTGCCAATTCTTCTTATCTACTAGATCTTACATCTGATATTTAGGAGTTTTCTTGATAGTGGATTTTCCTTTACTATTTTTTGGTTAAAAGCATACATGATATTTTATTTTAGCATTTAAATACATTGAAAATCTTACGAGGGAGTTGTACCTCCAAAATTTAGAGGAAATCCACAAACGCAATTGTGGTCTTTTCAAAGCTATGAGCAGATTGATACTAGTGCTTAACAAGGTTGAGAGTCATTTATTCTGAGCATATTTATCATGAGCCAATTCATTCTCTAGCACTCTAAAAGTAGATTTTTTCCTTATAGAATCTTCACTTTCAAACCTCATTTCAAATGTAGTTAGTGTTCCATGCAACTCAATCATCCTTAAAGTATTTAGACCTTTAGCTTCTTCAATATAAAATATTTTAGGATCAAACCTTCTAGGGATGGATTTAATAATCTTCTTCACAAAAAAATTCTCTTCCAAGCTTTCTCCAAGTCCTCAAATATGGTTGAATACTTCATCAACCTAGAGCATGAATGTAACAAATTTCTCATCTTCTTTCTTCCTCAGACCTTTGAAATGAGCTCTATAAGTCTACAAATTTGCTTCTTTCTCTTTATCACCACCTTCATGGATAGTTTCCAGTTTTTCTCATATTTCCTTTGTTGTTATATAGTCAATTACTTTCACAAATTCATTTTTAATCAAACCACATAAAATAACATTCCTCGCCATAGCATTGAGCTCAAGAACTCTCTTTCTTTCTTGATCCTAGGGAGGGAGATCTTTAGGAGGCTTATATCCTTCTAAAACTACCATACAAATTTCCATTCCTAAAGACATAGAATATTAATCCATCCTAACTTTCCAAAATGAAAAATTAGATCCATCAAAAACTACTACTTTATTTTTGGATGAAATTTCTTGTGCCATCCTGAATCTACCTTAATCTATTAGAATTTGTCAAAGGAACTTAGATCTGATACCAATTGAAGGGAGCACAATCTACTGAGAGGGAGGGTGATTAAGTAGATCCAAAAAATTCTAGAAACCTTCACAATTACTATATAGATTTTTAACATGAAGAGCACTAAACCAAAAAAGCTAATAACTAAAGAAATTAAAGCACACCAAAAGATAAAACATAACACCAAATTTTACATGGAAAAAACTATGGTGAGAATCTCTTACAAGCATAAATATAATAAGTAAATTTTACAATGAGATGTAGGACCAAACCTACTAGAGACATCAATCCCTAAAAGATTCACTAAGAACCAATGTATAGGATATACCATTCCCCAAAAGATTATGTAAGCACCAACCTACAAGAGATACCAATCCCAACTAGAACAAAGACACCAATCCCATCAAGAACAATACAACAAGTAGATCACCAATCTTACCAATACAAAAATTATTGGCATATGATTTTAATTGATGTCAAAAGTGGAAAAAGTGCAAAAGGGTGGTGTCATCATGTAGTGGAATAAAATTGACCTACCAATGTTTAAAATTGTAGTGGTTGGTTGAGAGCTTCTAGGTGTGTAACTTGTAGGTTAGCTTGGTGAAAAATAAACTCAATTTAAAGTGTTTATGCTTAGTCTTGGCAGGTTTGTGTAACAATGTTATATTCCTATGTTGACTGCTTGTTGCAAGTTACCAGTAGCTTAAGTGGAAACTTAAGCACTTTGTACCATGTGGGCGATCAACGCCTCATATCTAGACTATCGGTTGATGAGGTTTGAGAATCACATCAAGTTGACATTATGTGTTTGGTGTGATTGTGTTATCGGTTTCTTCGATGTGGCGATTTCACACTTCAAATCCTTGTTGTAAAGTGATTGGAGTGACAATAGAGCTTCAAAGAGATTGTTTTATTCATCCCTTCAATACTCTATTGGTGGGTACCGCAATGAAGTATGTCACTAATGGAAAGTGTGACATGAAGTACAAAGATAATGTGGTCGACAAGTGGTAGCAGTTGTTTGCGTTATTTAGGGTGTTGTTGTAGAAGAAAGTGTGGATGCATAGGAATCTAATCAGTGAGACCTCAATATGTTGACATGATCCTTTTTAGTCTCCCTTCAACACTATGATGGTGGCATATGAAGAATGGTGAAGCTATTGATGAGACAATGTTGATTCAAAAAGAGGCTTTTTGGAGTCCCCTCTACATAACGATAATTTGGATGATAGTTGGTGGTGATATGGAGATGACGATGAAATAAGATCTTGACATGTGGCTGAAGACGATAGTGGTTGGTGATGTGTGAGGATACATGGTGAAGGAAAATAGCTCATATATAAAATTCATATCCTTGTTTTCAATTATCTGTAGACAATGCGGACATGTTGATTGAAGACAATTTGTTGAGGAGAAAGAAAGAGTTCATAGAGTAATCTATAAGTCCCTTTGATGTGATGAGGCATGGTGATCATGAAGCAGTGAAATTGATGACTCAGACTCAAAGGAGAACAATGAAACGGTGATGTCTTAATGCTAAAGAGATGAATATAGAACCATGGATCTTGATGTGTAGTGACAAGATCAAGGGTCAAAATTTAAATATGGTGATTTCAAATGGTTAAGTTCATAAAAGTGGTTTATGACTAGCATAAAACCATAAGAATGAAATCAATTGCTCTAACTACTCCAAAAACTGACTTAATTGGTGATTTGAGTTACATAACAACAACACAAAGTGATAGGATAACATAGATTGGATCTGAATCTTTTGAAAAAAGAATTGTATTAAATGTGTATCTAATTTAGGGCTTAAAAATCACCAATCTTAGAATACTTTTTGAGATATAATTTAATGTGGGTATGGCTAGATGTAGAGAACATGTCATGAAGAAGTAAGATTGAAAACCCTAATCATTGCATTAAGTCTCACTATCAGAGGTGCATGTCCCGAGGAAGTGTATACTAGGGTGCGAAGAAAATATAGATGATTTTGTAGTTAAGTAGGTGAAAAAGAGGAGTTAAAAAGAAGTTAGAGAAGTGAGGGGAAAGTAGAGCTGGACGTGGAAAAGTGCAGATAATGTGATTGTAGAGAAAGAATGCACTATTCCTAAATAAGCCAAACCAAACAAAAATCAATAATTCAACCTTGGATTTATATTTAGTGTAAAACCATTGATTTTACTGGAGCTTTTTGTTTGGGTTTTGCTCATTCAAATTGGTTTATTATAGAAAAAGAAAGTGGTGTTAAGCAAGCAGTAGATGCAAACAATAGATTTGAAAAAAAGGAGGTGAATGCAGAATGGATAAAGAGGCGCAAAGCAGAAAGAGAGTTCCAAAGTGGGAAACATACATGTAAGTGCAATTGTAAATAATTTGCAACATAGAACTTTCATTAAAACTGTAATATTCAATATTATAAATCTGGTCGACGGGTGCCATCAGATATCAAGGTAGAAGCTCAGATAAGGGATTGGGTGTGTTAGGACCACAATTTCTAGATAAATTCTAGAGGATTTTATCCATTTGAACCCAAATTTTTTCTATCTTTTTCATGAAAAATCATTCTATTGCCATCCATAAAGCCAAAACTGCCTTTTACCACCATACTGCTACCATATTTTTCAGCCTGCATAGCCCTCACCTCTTACCTCCTTACTGCAGTTCTTTGCAAAATGGTTTGCGGTATCACAGTTAGTAACAAAACTAAGATAGCCTTTCACCACCATACCATGGAGGGATAGAGCAAGACCCACAGTTGAGTGGTATACTTGAAGACAATTGACATACCGCGAAGGGTCAACAAGGAGCCTATGGTAGGGCAGTAGAAAGATCGGAGCATTGATAAAGATCAACACCGCCATACCATAGAGGGTTTGAACTTTGCCCATGATAGAGTGGTACAAAGATTTGAGCCAAGTAGACACCATGGTATTGCTAGAAGAAAGGACATGGATCGCGATGGAGTGGTAAAGGGAAAGATGACTATGTTAGATCATCACTAGCATACCATGGAGGGTCAGAACAGTGCCCATGGTAGAGTGGTGGAGATGATAGTCAAGGAAGATCATACCATGGTACCGCTAGCAGTAGAAAGGTAGACCGTGGTGTAGTGGTAAAGAAAGTGAAGATAGAACAGGTACACCGCGACACTGTGGCGATACAAAACATGTTGCGTGGTAGAGCGGTAAGCTAACAAAGGAGAATCAAAGTACACTATGGTACCACAGTGAGGAAAAGGATGGCGTGAGATAACACGGTAAGGTGGTCATTGCTGATGCAATGGTTATTCTTGTTATTTTTTTTATTGTGTTTTTCCTAATTTGGCCTCTCATGGGAATGTGAATAGACTAGAACCAAAATGCATGAGGAATTTTTTGAAGATATAAAAGCACGAGTTTGATACATAATAGGGGTTACAAGTTAGAATAGTTAGTATAGAGATAATTTTTCAGAGTATTTTACACTGTGAAGACCATGATGCATGTATGAATTTTGAAGAAGTCAATGAAGATGTCTGATTTTGCTGCCTAATTTTGGTATCAACTGTTTGTCAGAATTATTCAATTATTTGATTGTCTCCATTTTAATGCTTCTTTGTTATTTAAACTGGTATATCAAGTATATGTGTTGTTTTTCAATGCACATATTTTGTATTTGTGTGATATGATTAATTGGTTCTTTCAAGTAAATATTAAATCCTTCTAGTCAATAACAGTAATTTGGAAGTGTTAATTGGATCAATAAGTAGAGACGTATAATTAGGGTTGTCAATCTATCTCAAGTAGAGTTTGTCAACTATTTACTTGCATGTTTATACAAGTTATAAACTCATATCAGTGTGCTAAAAAGTTTGAGTTATTGCCATTACATGTCACATTTTCTAATTCCTCATTGGAATCCATATACCCAATAGGGCAGTGGTCTCACCCATTTATTTCACTTAGTTTCATTAAATCATTCTTTAAGAATTCCACATCTGGTAATTGAACATATTGAATTATATATATACAATTCATACTAAATAAGTTTGTATCTATCCACTTCAAATTTTCCATTGTGGATAGATTGTTTAGAGGAAGAACATAGTTCAAATTTTCTTCATGCAGATAGGTTTGCCCACCTAGGTTTAGTAGAGCCTAAAGAGTAGAAGGTTCAAATTCACTATTTGGCCTTGTACATTAGCCAGAAACGTTGTGAGAGCTTGGCAACCTCTCGTGGTTAAAACCTACATTTTTGAGTCCTAACAGTTTGGTGACTCTGTTGGGGACGTCAAATTAAACTCAGGCCTTCATCATAGAGTCATTACCTTACAAAAGACTCTATTGGGAACAATGAACTACATAATTTTCTCACTTTTGGAAAGTGAGTGGCGACTCTGAATGAACAAGTGCATTGAAAATGATAAAGGGAAATATACATAAAAAAGGAACCATCATAGAGTTAAAACTATCAAAATTACTCACAACATGCATGGCAGAAGGTATTTTTATAAGGAGGATCCTAATAATGACAAAATTAAATGGACTCAAAAGAATGATAAGGGAAAGAAGGTTTCTGACGACATGAGCCCAGAAAATAAAGATAAAACATCAAAAGCACACTTGGAGACACATAATTCCTCTGGTACACTAGAAACTAAAAACAACCCATCTAAAGAGCCTCACACTCCGGAGGAAAAGAGGAATCCCTTCTATCAACCATACCCCAAAAAATTTGAGGAGTTCTTGGCTCGATTTGAGGCTGAAAGGGAAAGGAGAAAACATGAATATGATCAGAAAATGGCATTACTTGAAGAGAATCAGGATGGACTTGGCTATGAAGTAGCCTTTGAAGTGAACTATGAATACATGGCTTGGGATGAGATAAATGTGCAACTGGAACATGAAAGATAAGAAGTGGAACAAGAAATAATAGAGTATGAGGAGAGGCTCCAAGTGATAAAAGAGCTTCAAGAATTGAAGTTACAGAAAGCTCAGATCAGTGCTTAGATGGCTAACTTACCTAAATATGTGCCACCTCATAGGCAGGGGAATAATAAAGCAAGACCTTCAAATCCCCCAAGAGCACAACAAAATCAATCAGGGAATCAATATAGACCACCAAATTCTCCACCACAACATCAAAATGTTCAGCCACCCCCTCACCAACAATATATACCCCACATGGTCAACTACATATGCCTCCACAAGGTTAGAAATATGTCCCACTACCTCACAACAATCCATTGTACCAGTACTAGCATCCTCAAAATCCACCTCCTCCACCATACACAACCATGATCAGACAATTTGATTTGGCTGGATTTCAAATATATCCTTATCCCATGGATAATAGTTGGAGAAGCCTTCTCCCAAAATTCATAGGAAGTAGTGCAATCATAGCTGAAGAACACTTAAGGAGATTTAATGCATTTATTCAAGACTTTGATATGCAATATGAGGATGTGAAAATGAGATTGTTTATGATGTCATCGATTGAATATGCTAGAGATTGGTTTAATAGTTTGCCAATAACTTCTATTGACTCCATTCAGGAGTTTTATGAATAGTTCATCAAGCAGTATGGGAATCAATGTGCACTTGAGTTTTCCCTGCATGAATTGGTAACTATCCAGAAGCATAAAAATGATTCATCTTATGACTTCAACCAAAGGAATTCTAAATTGCATAATAAGATACCTCCTAGATCCAAATTAGTTGATCCTGCTACATTGAGTATCTATTTAAAAGATTTTGATCCTAAGACAAGATATGGGCTTAGGAACAAGTGTCCCAAGAATTTAGCTAAAGCTCAAAAGATAACACTAACTATTGAAAATAATAGGGACACTGCAGGAATTATTGGCAAGAGGGATAATCCTAGGGTTTCGCAATATGCTCCTCTAAATAGGTAGGAAAATTCATACAAAAATCAAAGGCCAAGGTTGCATGACATGCCATATAATATAAATTGGAAGGATGGAAAGCCAGTGATGGATAGGCCAAGGAATAAAGAGACACCTAATCCTTTAAAGAAAAGAGGGGCATGTATGGTAGACAACAGTCCTTGGTGCCTAGTTTGTGACATGCCACATTCCCTAGAGCAATTGTAGCCCAGTCAATACTAGGAAAATACATACCAAAAGACAACAATGAAAAGGACCATAATATCTATTTAACTTCCCACACTCTTCACTTTGTTGAGTATTCATCTTCAGAAGAAGGAGGGTATGAATATGATGTTGATCACCAAAATTACAATGTCCATATGGTAGAACAACAAGATTTTTTCTAATTGTGAAGAAAGTGATAATGAACAATGTCATCCTAGTACATCATATCAAAAAAATAGTTGCAATGTAAGGAGATTGACTGAGGAAGAAATTAAAAGGTTAATTGTTGCAGCAATTGAGCAGGCCAAAAGAAGATATTGGTTGAGAAATAGAACAGTAAATGAGAATGAAGGTGTTCAAAGAGGAATATTTTTGAAAAATAAGAAAAGGCCCCAAGAAGCTTCAAAAATGACAGATGATATGTAGTTTGATAAGAAAGAACAAAATTATGTCCCTAAGGAAGAAAACAAAGAATTACTCAAGGACAAACAAAAGTCAAATCAGACAAAAAAAAGGAGAGAGGAGAATAGAGGAGAGTCAATAGAGCAAAAGAAGATGATCAAAACAGATGGTGCCTCTTTTGATTTCATGCAAGCTTTGTCCCAAGTAAATATGTATGTCCCATTATTAGAAATGATGAAGATTAAAGAGTATGGGGAAATTTCTATTCAATTAATGTCTAGTGGAGGTAATAAAAATATAAACCTTGAAAATAAGGAGATTCCTGAAATTAGCAATAAAATGGAAAAGGTAAAAGTTCTAGAGGTTTGTCTAAGTGATGCATTGATGAATTCACCACAAAATGATCCATTCTTTACTACCCTACTCATAAATTGTAAGCTATTAATAGATTGTATGATAGATTTAGGTGCTTCTATGAACATTGTGCCAGTAGGGGTGATGAAACAACTTGGTATGTGGGTAGATGTTGAGGATGGTAAATGTTATGCTATGGATAGTAGAATTGTTCTGGTTGTGGGAATTATGAAAGATGTGGAAGTGAAATTGGCTACTTAACCACATGTGACTTATAATATTGATATAATTGTGATTGGCACACCTCCTCAATTTGGAATGATTTTGTCAAGACAATGGACTACAGCAGTTGGAGGTAATGTACAATTTGATTTATCATATGACATAATACTATTCAATGGTGAAGAAGTCAAGTTGTATAGAGAACCAAGGATGAATCAGATTATTGAGTATGTTCCTCAAGAATAGCTCAATTTTTTATGTGATGTGGATTTAGGGAGCTTCAGAGTGAAACCACCTCAGCCTGAATTAGAAAATACTAACCCAATTGATAAGTATGTTTTGAAAGATCAGCAGGGTGTGTGGAAAATGTATTTTGATGGGGCATGCAGCCAAGAAGGCAATGGAGTTGGAGTAGTATTTATATCATCTGAACGTGTAGCATAAAAATATTCATTTTTTCTAACCCTTGAGTGTACAAACAATGTGGTAGAATATGAGGCCTTGTTGATTGGTTTGAATATGGTTGTCAAGCACAAGATCAAATTGCTAACTATCTTGGGAGATTCTGAGCTGGTTGTCTCAAAAATCAGATCAAGATATTCTACAAAGAACAAGATATTGAAACAATATAGAAATGTTTTGTGAGATACAATTAAATTATTTGATGCTTTCTCAATTGATTTGATAGATAGATCATAAAATTTAATGGCATATTTTCTAGCTAATGTAGCCTTGAAAAGAGATGATATCACCTTGGCTGGAATATCTCAGGTTGAATTCAAAACAAGACCTATTATCCCTCACAACATATATAGTTGGCAAGTTTTCAATGATGATAGTAACCTTCTAAAGTTTCTTCATTGCATAGATCAGTATGAGGCACATGAGATTGAGTTCAATGCTTTTGTGGAAGAAGTGGATGGTAAACAAACTACAATTGGGAAGAAAGTCTTGCAACTTAAAACCAACAAGCTCCCAAAAGGGCTTGTGGAATTAGAAAGAGTGTATGATTAGAATGATCTCTCTCTCATGAAGTAGACACCGGTCAAGAGAGAAGATATTGAAGAAATAAATCTAGGAACAGAGTTAGCACCAAAAAGGGTCTACATTGGAAAGAAGATAAGTCCAACCATTAGGGGAAAGTTGATTGCATTATTGAGAAAATACAAACATGTGTTTGCTTGGTCTTATGAGGATATCAAGGCATACATAGATGATATTTTCTAGCATGAGATTCCACTTAAACTAGATACAAAGCCATTTAGACAAAGGTAGAGGTCTATTAACCCAACTTTGGAACCTAAGATGCAGGAGAAACTGGAAAACTTCAAAGATGGAGGTATTATTAAACCCATTAAACATTCAACATGGGTCTCAAACCTAGTTCGAGTAAGAATTAAAAATTTGGATATTAGATTATGTGTAGATTTCAGAAATCTGAATGTTGTTTCCCTTAAAGATAATTATCCTCTCCCAAATATGGAGGCAATATTGCACAAAGTAAGAGGGTGTGAACTGATGTCAATGATGGATGGGTTTTCTAGATATAACCAGGTCAAATTCAAAGAGTCTAAGCAATACAAGACATCATTTACTACACCATGGGGGACATATGTTTATGTTATAATGCCATTTGGTCTCACAAATTCAGTGGCCACTTTTCAAAGGGCCATGGATGTGGCATTTGCAGATCTGATTAATGCTATAATGGTGGTGTATCGAGATGATCTTACTACTTATTCCAAAAGGGTAGAGGATCATGTGGGCACTTGGAGAATATATTCATCAAGGGTTTGGAATATGGTATTAGTCTTAATCATAAAAAATGTCATTTTGTTGTTATAGAGGGTAAAATTTTGGGACATATTGTACCAAAAGATGGGATTAGAATAGACCTTAAGAGAGTAGAAGCTATAGATAAAATCCCCATTCCCAAAACTGTCAAAGCAATCCAATCATTTTTTGGTCAAATTAACTTTGTTAGGAGATTTGTATCAAATTTTTCTAAGATTGTTAAACCTATATCAAGGATGTTGAAAAAAGGAGAGAAGCTAGATTGGACTGCTGAAGCCATGTAAGCCTTTATATCTGTAAAAATAGTTATCAAATAAGATCCCATCCTAAAGTCCCCTGATTTTACCAAACCTTTTTAGATGTTTTCTTTTGCTTCATTTCACACCATAGTAGCTATTATATTACAAAAGAATGATGAAGGTCATGAGCAACCTATATCCTTTTTCAGTAAATCTTTGCAGGGGTTAGAATTGAAATATGATATTATGGAAAAACAAGCCTTTGCATTGGTCAAAGCAGTAAAAGATTTTAGACCTTATCTTGTTGGAGCTAAAGTAATTGCCTATGTCCCACATGCAAGTGTGAAGGATATTCTGGTATAGATAGAGGTGATAGGGAAAAGATGCAGATGGATTAATAAGATCGAAGAGTTCAATATGAAAATTTAGATTACCAAGTTGGTAAGAGGATAGGGTTTGGCCAGGCTAATGGCAGAAATGAACATTGAAGAAAATCAAATCTGCAATATAGAAGGTGAGGAGAATGAAGTTGAAAGTATTGAACATACTTCTTGGTACACCAATATAATGTATTATCTCAGGCACATGAAATTCCCTGGGGGGTTGAATGATAATCAAAAGAGAACTTTGAAGTTGCAAGCATCTAAGTATGTATTTATAGAAGGAGACCTATTTTGGAAGAATAGGGATGGGATGTCAGTGTTCTGTCTAGATGAATCACAAGAAAAAAATGTATTGAGGGAGATGCATGAAGGGGTGTGTGGAGGTCATTATTCTACCAAGACCAGTACACATAAGATTCTCAGAGTTGGCTATTACTGGCCTAAAGTGTTTAATGACTCTTTTGCACATGTGAGGAAATGTGAGGCTTGTTAGAAATTTTCAGGGAAATTGAAGTATCAAGGAGCCTTATTGCTTAGACCTTTGTAGGTAGAAGAACCTTTCCACCAAT
Organism: Sequoiadendron giganteum; assembly: GCA_007115665.2. Lineage (NCBI taxonomy): Eukaryota > Viridiplantae > Streptophyta > Pinopsida > Cupressales > Cupressaceae > Sequoiadendron > Sequoiadendron giganteum. The sequence continues at coordinate 463,168,650 of CM021105.1, read as the reverse complement.
GGGGAATTGACTTCATTCAAGAAATGTAGGAAAATTCAAGTGGAGGACATAGATGGATATTAGTGGCTATAGATTATTTTACTAAGTGGGTGGAGGCAATCCCAACTAAACAAGCAACAAGCAAGGTGGTGGTGAACTTTCTAATGGATAACATCATAACTAGATTTGGTACATTGGTAAGAGTCATCAAATATAATGGGATGTGTTTTAGATGTGATGAGTTCAAAGAATTTTTCAATACATATGGCATTGTTATTTACTATGTTTCCCCTTATCATCCACAAGCAAATGGTTAGGCATAATCAAGTAATAAAAGTATTTTAAAGAAAATAAGGAGGATGTTAGATACTAATAAAAAGGCATGGTATTCAAAGTTGAGAATGGCTTTGTGGGAAGATAGGATTATAGTAAAAAGGGAAATTAGAAAGTCTCCATTTGAAATGGTATATGGGACACAAGCTAGGATGCCACTGCAAAAAATTTTACCAGTTTATAATTTTATTCTACAAGAGGATTTGGATATTTCTGAACCAATGGAGGAAAGAATGGAGGAGCTTGTAGAACATGATGAAATAAGGAGGATGGCTTAGAAGAAAAATGTAAAGCTACAATCACAGATGAAATACATTTTTGATAAAAGACCAAGGATCAAAAATTTGAAGAAAATGATCTAGTGTTGATGTGGAATGCTCAATGTCAGGAGAAGGGAAGGAATGGCAAGTTTGAAGTTTTGTGGTCGGGACCTTTTATGATCATTGGAAGAGGAGGGGAGGAATATTATTATTTGTAGAATATGTCTAGAGATGAGAAGGATTTTCCAGTACATGGGTAGTTCCTAAAGCATTTCTTCTCTTAAGGAGTAATAGATGATTAAGGATTTCCAGTGCATGGACAATTCTTAACAAACCTCTTTAAACATTATTTTGCCATGCACAGTAGTTTAGGAATTCAAAAGGGGCTGGGAATTGCTAGTACATAGACAATCCCATAATTCCCTCATTGAAAATGAAGTTTTCTTTCCATGTACAATAGTGTAGGGTCATTTCCATCCTCCATTTTCTGTCTCCCCCAACTTTCCACTTCCTCCATTTTATGCCTCCTTCATTTTTTATATCCTTTGGTTTAATGGTCTACTCTTCCAGTGATATTCTGGATTCTTGTAGTGATTGGAGAATCACTCATCCCCAATAGGAGCCGTTGTTAGAACCAAAATTTCTAGATAAAGTCTAGAGGCTTTTATCCATTTGAACCCAATTTTTTTCTATATTTTTCATGAAAAATTATTCTACCACCATCCATAGAGCCAAAATTGCCTTTTACCACCATACCGCTACCATATTTTTTAGCCTTTATAGCCCTCACCTCTTACCTCCTTACTGCAACCCTTTGCAAAATGGTTCGCAGTATCGTGGTATCGTAGTTAGTAATAGTTAAGATAGTCTATTACCACCATATCATGGAGGGATAGAGTGAGACCCGCGGTTGAGTGGTATACTTGAAGACAATGGCCATACTACAGAGGGTCAACAAGGAGCATATGGTAATATGGTAGAAATATTAGAGTGTTGATAAAGATCAACACCACCATACCATGAAAGGTTTGAACTTTGCTTGCGATAGAGTGGTAGGAAGAGCTAATCTAGGAAGACATCGTGGTACTGCTAGAAGAGAGGACACAGATCACGGTGGATTAGTAAAGGAAAAGATGACTATGTTAGGCCATCACAACCATACCGTGAAGGGTCAGAACAGTTCCCGCGGTAGAGCAGTGGAGATGACAGTCAAGGAAGATCATACTGTGGTACCACTGGGAGCAGAAAGGTAGACTATGGTGGAGTGATAAAGAAAGGAAAGACAAAACATGTACACTATGACACCATGGCAATATAAAACATGTTGTGCAGTAGATGATAATCTAATAAAGGAGAATCAAAGTACACCATGGTACCACAGTGAGGAAAAGGATGGCGCGAGGTAACACGGTAAGGTGGTTGTTGTTGATGCGATGGTTATTCTTGTTATTTGTTTGGTTGTGTTTTGTTCTGAAGCGATGTGACTTTTGGCCTCTCATTGAAATGTGAATAGACTAGAACCAAAAGGCATGAGGGATTTTTTGAAGATATAAAAGCATGAGTTCAATAAATAATAGGGGTTAGAAGTTAGAACAGTTCGTATAGAGATAATTTTCAGAGTTTTTTATGCCGTGAAGACCATGATGCATGTATGAATTTGGAAGAAGTCAATGAATATGTTTGATTTTTTTGCCTAATTTTGGTATCAACTATTTGTCAGAATTATTCAATTATTTGGTTGTCTCCATTCTAATGCTTCTCTATTATTTAAACTAGTATATCAAGTATATATGAAGTTTTTCAATGCATGTTGTATTCGTGTGATATAATTAACTGGTTCTTTCAAGTAAAGATCAAATCATTCTAGTCAATCACAGTAATTTTGAAGTGTTAATTGGATCAATAAGTAGAACCATATAATTAGGGTTGTCAATCTGTCTCAAGTAGAGTTTATCAACTATTTACTTGCATGTTTATACAAGCTATAAAATCATATCAGTGTGCCAAATAGTTTGATTTATTGCCATTATGGGTACCATTTTCTAAGTTCTCATTGGACTCCATATACCTAATACGGCAGTGGTCTCACCCATTTTTAATTCACTTAGTTTCATTAAATCATTTTTTCAGAATTCCACATCTGTTAACTAAACATATTGAATTATATATATACAATTCATACTAAATAAGTTTGTATTTATCCACTTCCAATTTTCCATTGTGGATAGATTGTTTAGAGGAAGCACACAGTTCAAATCTGCTTCATGCAGATAGGTTTACTCACCTAGGTTTAGTAGAGCCTAAATAGTAGAATGTTCAAATTCACTATTTGGCCTTGTACATTAGCGAGAAATATTGTGAGAGCTTGGCAACCTCTCTTGGTTAAAACCTATGTTTTTGAGTTCTAACAGGGTGCTTCCTTGGAGTGAACACTCTTCAAACCAGGGGATTGGTGTCTCCTTAGGTTTGGTGCCCTTAAAATCATTGTAATAGAGATTTATTTGTGAGGTTGTATTAGGATAGTCAATCATAACATAATTTCTTACCATGGTTTTTCCCAACCTTGGGTTTTCCATGTACATTTGGCATTATGTGATGATTTCATTTATGCTCTCTGATGTGTTTTCTTATTAAATTTTTTATTTGCATAATAAAAGTTCAAATAACTAATCTGCATTAAGGGTTGTGAAGTAAAAATATCAATATCTACTGATTCACCTCCCCTCTCAATAGTTCATTGTGTTCCAACAATTGGTATCAGAGCCAAGTTCCCTAGGTGAAGCTTAATCAACTTGAGTAGATCTTGGTAATGTGAACACAATGAATAATTAGGAAGGTTCAAGCAAGCCACCTCAGTTCGATGGAATAAACTATGCTAAGTGGAGTTCAATTATGAAGGGATATCTAGAATCTTTAGGACATGATGTTTGGATGTCAATAAAAACAAAATATGTTCTCCCTGCTACTCTTCCCACTAATGATGTAGGAAAGGACTATGAGAACAATGAAAAAGAATGGTTTTCCATTATGAATAATTTGTCAGATATTGTGCATGGAAAGGTTATGCATTCTCAAACAATGTATGATGTTTGGGAAAAACTAAAAAACATCTATGAAGGAGACAGTAAGGTGAAGTTAGAAAAGCTTCAAGTGTTGAGAGAAAATTTTTAAGGCTTAAGGATGACTAAAGAGGAGAATATTATAGACTACCTTCTAAGATTTGATGATGTAGTAAACTCTATCAGAGGATTTGGATAAGAGATTAAAGAAGATGTTGTTGTGTTGAAGGTTTTAAGGTCTATGACAAATAGATATGACCCCAAGTTCTATGCAATTGAATAAAGGAAGATGAGTGGAAAAGCTTACCCTTAATGAATTGCATGGAATATTCATGGCATATGAGATGAGAATAGGAGATGGGTATGTGCAGGATCATCATGGAAAAAACAAGACCTTAAGTGGTGATGAAAATTAAAAAAATCATAGTTAGGCAACTTGACGTAAAAATTTGAATAAGTTATCTATATTATTTTAAAAATATGTAAGAATACAATCTGTAGCAAATTGAATGTAGTTTCTAAACTACTAGGTTTTTTTTTTTTTTAAATCTATTTGGTGAAAATTTGAAATTTCAATGCAATAGTACTTAAATTTTAGGGAAAATTTAAGAAGTAGGTGTCTGTCTGACCATCCTAACCAAAATAAAATGATAATATTTTTTTATAGAATTTTATATATAAGTAGAGGACTCATGTCTCGATGTGATGCATATTTTTTGTAATTTTTTCCAAGTAAATAATTAATTCTGAATTTTTTATTACAACTTTTGAAAAATATAAAAACTTGTATCAATGACCACCTTAATTTGGTCAAAACTTCATGAAATGCAACATTTTTTTAATCCTATAGTATGTGAAGCATAGAATGTGATGCATATTTTAGATTCAAAAAATGTGATACCATTTGAAAGCTATAGATGTTTTTCAATCAGCCTATCAATAAGGAATTTCGTCATAATTCAAATAGAAAATGAATAATTATTATTTATTAAATTCAAAGTAAAGCATAATTTATATTGGTGGAAAGTTGAGAATCTCCTTTATAAATTATTTTCATTTCATCAATTTTGGTTAAAAAATAGGTTGTCAACCACATTGGCCATCATATCACTTACATATCATCACTTTTTGGCCCATCATGACCCTACAGATACCCAAATACTGAGTTGTCTAGAAGAGAAGCTACATACAAGGTTGTAAAAAGGGAAAAGGATGAAGCAGATAAAAAGGACAAGGTTGTCTCTACTTCAGACCATGAGGAGGTGGTCGAAGAAGAAGCAAAATTTATATGAAGATTGAGGAGAGGATCCAACAAGTATAAAGGTAAGCTGCCCTTCAAGTGTTTCAATTGTGGTAGAATATGTCATTTTGCTTCCAAGTGCCCATATGATAAAGAAGATAATGTTGAGTAATATGGAGATAACAAAAAGAAGAAAAATCATTACCCTAAATAAAGGAGTTTTGGAAAGAAAAAGAGGAGCTTGTACATTTAGGAAGAAATTAATTCATCTCATTCTAGTTATAGTTCAACTGATGCACAAGATTGAGCTCTTGTAATAGAGGAAGGAGAGGAAGAATTCATTTTGATGGCCAAGGACTCTAAGGATCAAAAGGATGAACCAACTAAGGATTCTCATGATGAAGAAGAGGAAGAAGGAGTTGATCTTGATGAGGAATTTATTAGTTCCCTTGAAGATCTTGATGAAATGGGAAATAAGTTTGATGATCTTAAAAGATAAAACAAGAAACTAAAGAAGAGTTCTCAAAAGGATTTTGATAAACTAATTTAAGAACTTGAGAAATCAAATTAGATGGTGGTAAACCTAAAAATTTAGGTTGAAGAAGCTAAAAGAATGGAAGAGGTGATGAAATCCAAATTAGAAACTAAAATGGATAGATGTTCGAAGCTTGAAGCATAAATATTTTTCTTAAGAAAGGATTTGGAGAAATTCATAGAGCAAGTAAATAAGGGTCTAAAATTAGAAGGTTGTTCAAACATTCTGAATGTATTGATTAGCACAAAAAAGCCAACAACTAAAAAAAATCAGGACCTTAGGACTGGAGAAAGGAAAGAGCTCATTTGTTGATGAATTTACAAAACTCTATGAAATATTTAGGGAAAAATAAAAATTAGTTTCTATTTGTTAAAAATCCAACAAAAAGGAAGCCTTTGAAGATGAAAAGAAGCCTACAAATATAGAGAAATCTGATAAAGAGAATAAGTTGATTGAAAATAAGAAAGACAATGAGAAAGCCCCTACTCAGTCAAAGAAGAAGCAAAATATTTAAAGGACAGATGATGAAGGTTTCATGAGAGTGCACTTTTCAAGAAAGACAAGACAAAGAAGATTTTCACCTCTAGCTAAAGGAGATGCCATGACCAAGTACACATCATACTTTTATGGGTATTGTTATACATGTAATCATTTTTTGTCATAGGGCTAGAGAGTGTAGATTCATTCCAAGGAGGAATACAACCTTTATAAGAAAAAAAATATTTTATCCCTTGGTTTCAACAAGAATATAGTCTGTTAGAATTGCAAAAAAATTGGTCATGTAGCTAGAGAGTGTAGAAAAAAAGTTATAAGACCAAATTTTTAGTCTAAAAAGAAGAAAAAACCACTCCCCAAAGTGAAAAAGGAAACTAAAATATGAGGATAAGGAAGAGAATACTGAGAAGAAAAATAAGAAAGTGTGGAAGGAGAAAGGGAAAAGTTCCACTCAATCCATGATTTCCCAAACAACACTACATGCTAAGAAACACAAATTCTGAGTGATTGATAGTGGCTACTCCAAGCACATGACTAGAGATAAAAGAAAATTCATTGAACTCAAGAAGTGTAAGGAAGGTTCAGTAAGTCTAGGAGATAATTCTACAGTCAAAATTTGTGGTAAAGGGATCTTGAGCTTAGATGGAAATAATAATACAAAATATGTCCTCTATGTTGAGGGTTTGAAACATAACCTTCTTACTGTTAGCCAAATGTGTGACAATGGGTACAACATTGTATTTAACTCAGAGGGCTGCAAGATAAGAAATAAATGGTAAGACAATTGCACAAGGGATAAGGACTAACAATAACCTCTACAACCTTTTTGAAGTAAAATTCCACAATTGTGTAATCAACCAAGTAGATGAGAGTTGGTTGTGGCATAGAAGGCTAGTGCATGTAAATTTGACAATTTAGTTAAGATAAGCTCAAAAATATTGATTAGGAACATGCCTAAGATTGCAAAACCTAAAAATCTAATATGCAAGTGATGTTAGCAAGGAAAGGAAACAAGGTTTAAGTTTTGAACAAAGGATTATTCAACCACAAAACCTTTGAAATAGTTCATACTGATCTATGTGGACCCATGAGACCAAGAGGATTGTAAGGTGAAAAATATTTCATGCTACTAATTGATGATTACACTAGGATGGAATGGATAACATTTCTAAAGGAAAAGGTTGAAGCATTTGAGAATTTTAAGATTTTCAAGAAGTTGGTAGAAAAGGATACCAGGAGAAAAATTAAGTGCCTAAGATCAGACAGAGGAGGATAATATACATCAAGTGAATTCAAAGATTATTGTGAAAATCATGGAATTAAATGATAATATTTAGCACCAAGAACACCATAGAAAAATGGTTTGGTAGAAAGAAGAAACAAGATTGTGAAGGAAATGGCTAGAGCCATGTTAAATGAGGAAATTTGGCAGATACCTTTTGGAAGCAATTAGTTCATACTGTTGTGTATATTCAAAACATAGCACTTTTAAGAGAAAATAGTAGTAGAGCACCATATGAACTATGGTATGGAAATCTTGCATTGGTCAAGTACTTTAGGGTGTTTGGTAGAAAATGCTACATCAAAAGAGAAGAGGATAACTTGGGATGCTTTGGATCAAGGTGTCATGAAGGAATATTTTTAGGGTATTCCACTCAAAGTAAAGCTTACAAGTGTTACAACAAGAGGTTGCATAAGATTGTGGAAAGAATTAATGTCAAGATTAATAAAAATACAAGTCAAGGTAAGCCTAACAGAAAGTATTCCGAGATTGAATCAGATGATGATGAATTAAGCCCAACAGTTGAAGAAGAAGAAGAAGAAGAAGAGAATAAAGTAGAGTTTGAACGAGACCCTATAAAATATGTGTAAAAGGATCATCCTACAGATCAAATAATATGTGACAAAAATGAAGGATTTCAGACCAGGAGAAGACTTTCCAAGAGTAAGGAACAAGTTAATTTTTCTCTCCTATTTCAAATTGAACCAAAAAGATTTGTTGAAGCCAACAAGGATGAAAGCTGGATAAAGGTAATGGAGGAAGAGCTGAAGCAGATTGAGAAGAAAAAAACATGGGAATTGGTTCCTAGGTCTCCCAACAAAAAATGTTATTGCTACCAAATGGGTATTTAAAAATAAGTTAAATGAAGATGGAGTTATGGTTAGGAATAAGGAAAGGTTAGTGTGCAAAGGATATGCACAAGCTGAAGGAATTGAATTCAAAGAAATATTTGCACTAGTTGCAAGATTAGAAGCCATAAATTTTTTTCTTGCATTCTCTATTTACAAGGGATTCAAGGTATAACAAATGGATGTTAAATCTGCATTTCTAAATGGAAACCTTGAGGATGAAGTCTACATTGAACAACCAAATTTTTTTAAGCTTTCAGAAGAATAAGATTAGGTTTGCAGGTTAAGGAAGGAACTTTATGGTCTAAATAAAGCACCTAGATCATGGTATTATAGATTGGACCAATATCTCCAACAACAAGGATTCAAATAGGGATGTGCAAATAGTAATCCATATTTCAAATCAGAAGGTGAGCACATGATAGTTGTTGTATTTTAAGTAGATGACATCATTATTGGAGGCAACAATGATAAAATGTGTAAAATATTTTCCACACACATGAAAGATGAATTTGAGATGTCAATGTTAGGAGAGTTTTCATTTTTACTTGGTTTACAAATTCTACAAATATAAAATGGGATATTCTTATCTCAAAATAAATATGCTAATGAAATACTTAAGAATTTTGGCATGGAAGATAGTAGACCAATTAGTACCCACATGATAACTGTATGTAAATTGAGTAAATCAGATGAGTCACTTGAAGCAAATTAGACTATATATAGGTCAATGATTGGATTCTTGGTATACTTAACAATGTCAAGACCAAAAATTATGCAAGCAGTGTATATGGTTGCAAGATTTCAAACTATACCAAAAGAGTTCCATGTCAATGCAGTAAAGAGAATCTTTAGATACATCAAAAGAACTATTGACTATGGGTTGTGGTACCCCAAAAGAAAATATTTCAATTTGATAGTATATACTGATTCTAATTGGGTTGGAAGTGTAGATGATAGGAAAAGCACTAGTGGAGGAGCCTTATTTCTAGGAAATAGATTGGTTTCATGGATGAGTAAGAAGCAAGATTTTGTTACTCTTTCTATAGTAGAAGTAAAATATGTAGCAGCAATAGATTTTTATACTCAAGTCTTATGGATGAAGAAGACACTTAAGGACATCAAAGTTGAGTACAAATATCCAATCTCAATTCTTTGTGACAATTCAAGTGCCATAAATATTTTGAAGAATCCTATTATTTATTCTAGAAAAAAGAATATATCAATTAAGTATCACTTCATTAGAGAGAAGGTTGTAGATAAAGAAGTCAACTTGGAATATGTCCCAACAAAAGAGCAGATAGTTGACATTTTTACTAAACCTCTTCCCATGGATAAATTTAAATATCTGAGGCAAAAGCTGGGAGTAATTATTCCCACACAACTTCAGTAGATCTTAGAGATAAGGTATACATCCAGTGGGAGCCTAAATTGTACTTCAATTTATCCTTGTACATCAAGTAAGGAGGAGAATATTGTTAGGGGGAGTTTTCCCTTTTTTCATTGATGTCAAAGGGGATAAGTGAGTCAGATTCTCAAATAGGAGCATGGAGGAGATGTATGTAAAAGGGGGAAGTGAACTAATATGTAAATAATTTAATTGTTAATAGTGCTTATATGTTATAACTTGAGTGAGAATTTTTGAGTTTTTCCATGAATGACAAAGGGGGATATTGTTGGCAAATGATTTTTATTGATGTAAAAAGTGGCAAAAGTGCAAAAGGGAATTTTCATCATGAAGAGGAATAAAATTGACATACTAGTGTTCAAAATTGCAGTGGTTGGTTGAGAGCTTCCAAGTGTGTAATTCATAGGTTAGCTTGGTGAAAAAAAAGTTTAATTTGAAGTGTTTATGCTTAGTCTTGGTGGGTCTACATAACATTGTTATATTCTTGTGTTGATCACTTGTTGAAAGTTATTGGTAGCTTAAGTGGAAACTTAAGCCCTTTGTACCATGTGGGTGATCGGCCCCTCATATCTAAACTGTCGATTGATGAGGTTCAAGAATCATATTGGGGTGACATTATGTATTCAATGTGACTGTGTTATCATTCAGGTATGTGCAGGATCATGATGGGTCAAAAAGTGGTGATATGTAAGTGATATGATGGCCCATGTGGCTGATGGATTTTTTTTTACCCAAAATTGATGAAATGAAAAAGGGTTTTTAAAGGAGATTCTTAGCTTTCCACCAATATAAATTATGCTTTACTTTGAATTTAATAAATAATAATTATCCATTTTCTATTTGAATTACGACTAAAGTCTTGATTGATAGGTTGATTGAAAAACATCTATAGTTTTCAAAGTGTATCACATTTTTTGAATATGAAACATGCGTCACATTCTATGCTTCACATACTATAGGGTTAAAAAAAAAAAAAAAATTGATGAAGTTTTGACCAAGTTAAGGTGGCCAAACGTATGATTTTTATATTTTTTAAAAGTTGTAATAAAAAAATCACAATTAATTATTTACTTGGAAAAAAATTACAAAAAAATATGCATCCCATCAAGAAATGAGTCTTCTACTTATATATAAAATCTTATAAAAAAATATTATCATTTTATTGTGGTTAGGGTGGTCAGACAGACACCTACTTCTTATTTTTCCTTGAAATTTAAGTACTATTGCATTGAAATTTCAAATTTTCACCAAATATATATTTTTTAAATAAAAATAAACCTAGTAGTTTAGAAAATACATTCAATTTGCAATAGATTCTATTCTTACATACTTTTGAAATAATATAGTTAAATTATTCAAATTTTTATGTCAAGTTGCCTAACTTTGATTTTTCTGATTTTTATTACCACTCAAGGGCCTTTTTTTCCATGATGATCCTGCACATGCCCATTCTCTTCGATGTGGAAATTTCACACTTGATATCCCTGTTGTGAAGCGATCAGAGTGATAATGGACCTTTGGTGAGATATTTTTATGCGTCCCTTCGATACTCCATTGGTGGGTCTCACAATGAAGTGTATCATGGATGTAAAGTGTGACGTGTAGTACAAAGATGATATGGCCGACAAGTGGTAGCAGTTGTTTTTGATTTTTAGGTTGTTGATGTAGAAGAAAGTTTGGATGCATAGGCATCTAATCGGTGAGACCTCAATATGTCAATATGATCATTTTCAATGTCCCTTTGACACTGTGATGGCATCGTGCACAGAATGATGAAGCTATTGATGAAATGATGTTGATTTGAAAAGAGGAATTTTGGAGTCCCCTTGACACAATGATAAGTTGGATGATAGTTGGTGGTGATATGGAGATGAGGATGAAGTAAACTCTTGGCATGTGGATAAAAATGATAGTGGTTAGTGATGTGTGATGATACATGGTGAAGGACGATATCTCAGATAGATAATTCACATCCTTGTTGTGAATTGCATATAGAAAATGCAAACATGTTGATTGAAGATAGATTATCAAGGAGAAATAAATATTTCATAGTGAGTAATATATAAGTCCCTTCAATGTGATGAGGCATGATGATCATGAAGTGGTGAGATCGATGACTCAGATTCAAAGGATAAAAATTAGACACTAATGTCTTTATGCTAAAGAGATCAATATAGAACCATGGATCTTAGCATGTAGTGACAAGACAAATGGTTAGAATTCAAATATGGTGATTTCAAAAGATTAAGTTCGTAAAAGTGATTTATGACTAGCAATAAACTAGAAGAATGAAATAAATTGGTCTACTTGCTCCAAAAATCAGCTTAACTAGTTATTTGAGTTGTAGAATGGTGGCATAGTATGGTAGGAGAACATATATTGGATCCAGATCTTGTGAATAGAGAATTACATTAAATTTGTATCCAATTTAAGGCTTATAGATCACCAATATTAGAAGATTTTCTAAGATAGAATTTAATGTGGGTATGGTTAGATGTAGAGAATGCATCCTAAAGAAGTAAGATTAGAAAAACTAATCATTGCATTAAGTCACACTATCAAAGATGCATGACTCGAGGAAGTGTATACTGGGGTGTGAAGAAAAGATAAATGATTTTGTAGTTGAGTAGGTGAAAAAGAGGACTAAAAAATAAAGCGAGAAAAGTGAGGGGAATGTAGAATTTGAAGTAGCAGAATGTAGAGAATGGGATTGCAGAGAAAGAATAAACTATGCCTAAATAAGTTGAATCAAACAAAAATTATGAATTCAACCCTTGATTGTATTGGTTCTTTTTGTTTGGGTTCCACTCATTCAAACTAGTGTATTAAAAAAATAGGATGTGGTGTTGAGAAAGAAGTAGATGTAAAGAAAAAAAATTCAAAAAAGGAGGTAGATGCATAATGAATGAAGAGGTGCAGAGAAAAAGGAGAGTTGCAGAGTGGGAAACATACATGTAAGTGAAGTTACAAATACATTGCAACATAGAACTATCATTAAAACTATAATATTCAGGATTATAAATTTGATTGGTGGGTGCCATCAGATATCTGGATAGAATCTCAGATTAGGGAGTGGGTGCATCCTTGGAGTGAACACTCCTCAAACCAGGAGATTGGTGTCTCTTTACGATCGGTTCCCTAAAAATAATTGTAACTGAAATTTATTTATGGGTTGGATTAGGACAGTCGATCCTAGAAGCATTTCTCATTGTGGTTTTTTCCAACCTTCGGTTTTTCATGTACATTTGGTGTTATTTGATGATTGCATATATGCTCTCTTATGTGTTTTCTTATTAAAGTTTTTATCTGCACAATAAAATTTCAAATAATTAATCTGCATTAAGGGTTACCAGGTAAAAATATCAATATCTATTGATTCATCCCCCTCTCAATAGATCATCGTGTTTCAACAAAAATAATGGTGGATTTGAAATTTAACTCTAGTTACCTTCAAACACACATATACTAGAACTCACTCTTTTCTTCATGATACAAATATACATCCCACTACAATAATTTCAATGTAATCAATGTACCTCTCTCACATACATATAATGCATCTGAATATTTGAGATATATACATGACACTACATTAACACTCTTCTCTGTCAGCCAAGTATCTACACCAATCTAGACAATATAGGGTGGAACTAAATTCAAATTACTTGAAGCATGTAATAAACTGGTCCAAACTTGCCCCAAAAATAACATGACATGGTTTTCCACCATGGGAACCTTAAATAGGTCCTATCCTCACTCCACACACTTGATTTTAATTCCAAATGATTTTAGCCATTACCACACATGTCTTAAACTTTGAATAGCTTGATGAAACTTTTGTTACTTCAAAAATACTTGCACACTAAACCAAACAACTAGAAACTCAAGAAATTGATAGAACTAGTGTAGGAGCACTCTCCTTCCAAATCATAGAGTAATACTATATTTCTAAAAGACATTCCACCTATACTAATTAATCACTTTTCCCAAAAGATATCCTTCTAGACCATCACACTCATGTTGACTGCATACCTAACATGGTATAATAAATAAATTAACTATCTAAAGGAAGTCATGCTATTTCTAACATGATACAAGATATGATAAATTAGACAACCTACACAACATGCTTTTGAAACCTTGAGACAACTAATAATACTTTTACTCCAACATTCTTCTTCATTTTTGATAGCCTTCACACTGACAACCTTGACAACTATTGATAACCACTATCAATATCAATGACCTACTAAAATTAGTTTGACATCAATGACAACCTATTATCAAAAACAAATTTTTCCTTTTATTTCAGTGAGATTATACAAATTACCTTATTTCCTACTTGCTTCTACAACAATCTTTCCAATTTTCTGAATTTTACATCCTTGAGCAAGGAAAGTGAGATTGTATCCTTTATCACGCATCTAACTTACACTCAGAATATTATGCTTTGCTCCTTTAACATATAAAATATCATCTATCCTAGATCTTCCATAAATTCATAGAGATCTTTTCCATAGATCCTTGCAATAGTATTTTCACCAAATTTAACTAAATCACCATTCCACTTCTTCAAGCTAATGAATTTACTATTATCTCTAGTCATGTGACTAGAGCACTCACTGTCAATAACCCATGGATTTTCTTGAGCATAAAATGCAATTTGAACAATCATTATTTTTTAGTCTTCTAATTTTCCTTATTCATATTCTATTCCTTTTTATGTTTTTCTTTTTGATTAATATAAATATCCATATTCTCTTTATTTTCCTATCTAAGACACTTTAGAAATCTAGTTCTACAAAAAAAATCCTTGTTCTCAAAATTTTTACACTTATAATATATGATATTAAAATCAACTAATAGTGCAAATGGATTTATTCTTACAAAATTAATATTTCTTGTAGGGGAGCTTCTACAATCTATTTCCTTGTGACCAAATTGATTACTAGTAAAACAATAACAAAAAAGTAATAATTGAACCTAGTATTATATTCTTGTTGCTTTAGATTTGGTTTTATAATCTCCTCTTTTGTCAAACTTGAATGAAAGTATCTTCTTCCTTTCTGAGTTCTTCAGTCTCCTTGAGTTGATCAACATTTCAACTACTAGATGCTTCATCTGATTTCTTTGCAGTTTTCTTATTTGGATGCTAACCTTCATCAAAACCAAGACTAGACTTGAAGGTGCACTTTGGTTTTTTATGACCTCATCTATAATTTTTCGTACACTTCTCATACTTCAATTTCTTGTCCAATTGATTCTTATCTTTCTTCAAATCCTTTCTCAAGGATATAATATATATCTCAATCCTTTCACAACCCATTAATTTTTCCTTTAATTATTTTCCAAGACATCTTCTATTCTCTTTGCTTCCTCTATCTAAATTTTCAAATCAATAACCATATTTCCAAATTATTCAAGTTACAATTTTAGTTTTTGATTCTCTTCCCTTTCTTCTTTCATATCAATCAATGTAAATATGAGTTCACCCTCTATATCTACTTCACAATATTCTTCATCAAGATCTTGCATATCTTCATTGCCTTATACATGGTGGTCTTCATCTTCAAAACCTTCCATTTCCATGAGTATAAATTATTCTCTTTCTTCTTCAAAATTACACTAGTCATATTTCTCAAATAAGCTATTATCCTATTTTGAATCTAGAGGTTATTCTTATTCTTGTGAAGATTCTTTTATTTGTTTATCTACTGATCACTACTTTGATCCACTCCAAAAGGACACTCAGAAGCATAGTGACCTACTTTACCAAAATTGAATATTTTCAAAAGTAACTTACCTTTATACTTTCCAAAAAAATTCTTCAACTTCCTCATAAAGTTAGATTCTCCATCATCAGATAAATTTCTTGGATAGGATTCTTCATTCCTCTCTTTCTTGGATGTTTTGAAGGTAACTTCTCTCTTTGATGTTTCTTTACATATATAAACTCATTTCTTTAGTGGAAGTGTTGGGCTTGGAATAAATCCTAATAGGAATGGGTACCCATTTTTTTATGTTCAAGCTCCCAAACCTAGATTTCTATCCATATGAAATAGGTAATAGGTACTTGTTTCATTTTGAAATGGGTACCCCTTTCTATTTACATCATATTCCCACTCATTTTTAGAAAAGGTAAACACTTGATAAAAAATTAAAACTTAAACCCATATTTTAATTGTATTTTAGGCTTGAAAACCCTACTCTCATCCATAGATCTACAAGTAAAACACCATAAAGAAAATAAGAGAGAAACTAAGTTTAACAATATGGTCGATGACTTTTTTTTTGAATTTTTTGATGAAATTAAAACCCTATATGTATATGGTGATGTGTAGTTTTGAAATATGTATTTTTTTAATTATTGGACATGTTTTTATATTTATTAAATGTTAGAAATTTTGAAAAACATGAGCCACAGGATCAAACAATGAACAAAGGAACCTTCCACACAAGAGAATTGGAAATAAGAATATGCAATATTCTCAACAAGAAAAGATATAGAATTAAAGAGAGAAGAGTGATAATATAAATGAGGTTTGAGTGCAATATAGGAGTAACCATAAATGATAAAGGGATAACATCATGACAAGTGCCAACATATCATGATCTAATCCCTTTATGATTTAGGGTTTCTCCTATATAAAACTCAACCCTCATTTGTATTATCACTCTTCTCTCTTGAATTATGTAGCTTTTCCTTGTTCAGAATATTGCATATTATTGTTTGCATCTCTCTTGTGTGGAAGGTGTATTTTTTCATTTTTTGATCCCATGACTCATGTTTTTCATAATTCTAACATGATATCAGAGCATGGACTCAACTAACCCCTTCTTGATCAATGAGAGGTTTTCTTGAACAATGGTTACAAGGCTTCAAATCTAGATTCTCCATTACTTTTTGAGCAATTTTAGAAGGTTGGCAATTTTTAGGTATATTTTGGCACAAAAGGACCTCATTGTTGGATTCAGGAGGTTGATTTAACAAATTTTGAGTATAAATTTTCCTATAGTTGACATCAAAAGCTTTTGCAGATTTTTTTTTGCATAAGTGTCATATTGCCCCTATATAGCCTATGCACATCATTCCAAGAAAAATCAAAGAGAAAATGAGAGGTTTGTGCTTATTTTTAAAATTTTCTCTTTTTTAGAAATTTTATGAATAACAAAAATTCAAAGTGTAGGTTATGTTTTTTGGCGGAATTAAAGGGGCGCATTAATGTGGGTACCCATAGGGTACTTGTGCATGTAGGACCCATGCCTTCCAACACTGTTGGATTTAATGTTAACTGAAGATAGGCACATCCCCACCGGTGACTTTTATACTGATCGATGGTGGCCTTATACACATTTTTAATTCTAATTTTAACTTTCTGAGGATGTGCAACATTTTCCCATTTCTACTTCTTTTTTTATTGCCATTGATTTTTTTTTACTTATGGAATCTTCCAAACATATATTATGTTTGGCTGAGAATATTTTGACGAATTTTTTTGCCAAGGGGACAAGTTTTTCTTGGCTAGAGGGAATATTTTTTAAAATAGTCCACTAATTTTAGCATGATGTCTACAGTATGACTATAGGGTACGGCCCCTTCAAGCCCTTTATGTCCCTATAGGAGGTTTTTTTTTTCCTTTTGGCCATAACTTGGGCATACAATATCAAAATTAGGCAAACGAGATATCATGAGAAAGTTGGTTCCATCAAATTTCCCATGGTGTGGGTATCATCACTAGTTTCTAATTTTTGCACATTCTATAGTTGTTGAAGTTGGAGGTACTATTTTAATTTTTGACCTCATAAATTTTGATCCCTTTCTTTGTTTTTCGTGATTCTGATAGTGTTGGGATGCTCTCATAGAGAACTTCAAAACCATTCATCCAATTTTTCCAAATTTCTCTCTAGGTACATTTTTTCATTTTTTTGTGTTCTCATATTTTGGTGAATTACTTGGACATATTAGCTCTTGGAAACTTTTTGTTTGTATGGGATGAATCATTTTTTTATATTCTATATGTATTTCTAGTATTTTATCTTATTTGAAAATTGTATAAATCTTTTGTAGATGTATTGAGATAGAATGTCATTTTGGTGTATACTTTTTGGAGATTTTGCACATTTTGTTGTGCCTTTTGTACTTACACTACGATATAAAGTGTCATGGGGGGTTGATTTTTTCCTTTTTCTTACCATCACACCTTTTTCAAGTAAGTGTCCCTTCCATGACAATAATGAATCCCATTAATTATCATATCATGTGTGTGTGCCTTAGTTTGCACACCCTTTTATTTACAAGTTGTTTCTCCTACATGCACTTCTTGGTTTCACATAGTTTTAATTTACCTTTCTTGGCTCTTCCTTTATGTATTATGGGTGTTTCAACTATTGGTGCTAATGCTTCATTGGTTTTGTTTTTTGGATTGATGTATATATCTAGTTCTTGTTTCTATGTACTAGGTAGATAAAACATACATAAATGGCTAGTTACCAATGCATTTTGATAACATGGATAATTTACCATATAGACACTCTTGTATTCATGTTTCTAGAGGTTATTCATTTCAGTACTATTGATTATTTTTTATAACCAAACTTGATCTCACTCGTCACCTATGAATCTGCCAAAAATTAATTATCAATAAGGGTAAGGATTGGCCAACACCTAAGTAAGGATTCTAAGATCCCTACTTCTTCACTTCGAGCTTTGTTAAACCCATGAGGGTAATCCTCAACATGCTTATATGATACTCCTAAAACAAGAGCATTTCAATACACAAATCAATTCCTCGAGAGTGCAAGTGGACAACATTCATTGAAGCTTTGGTTGACCTATCACCAAACCATCATCCACTGCAAGGAATAATGTAACGCTGTAGGTTGGGACATTGTAATTGAAATAATTTATGATTTTATTTTCATTTCAAGCATCTGGCTAAGTGCATTACTAACTCAATCTAATCTAAGATAAAATAATGAAAAGAGACCAGTGCCTCATCCATTGGGTTGATGGAGTCACCTCTATAATTGATTAGCAATACCATAACAACTCAACTTAGTAAATTTTAGATTATTAAAATACTACCTTGTAGAATTCAACTCATTATGTCTAAAATATAGATTCTTACCAAATCCTACATACTTTTCTCACAAACCCATGACCTTAATTCAACATTAAATCAATCATTTGAATTGAGGCATAAATAAAATCATTCATTTAGTTTAAACAACATAAGACAAATGAAAATATCATTAAACATTTCATTCATAATTTGCAAGGGAATTACATAGTTGAACATATATCTTAGAACTAACACTTATATTACTGATGTTGTTGTAAAACCATTTAAAACCATTATATCATAACTCATACCCTAAGCTTGTCAATGGTAATTTTTATCAGTCTATCTATTTACACTTATATTTCTTTTTGAGCTTAGCATGCTCACCTAGACCATTCTAAGACAAAAAGATTCCACACCCGTAATCAACCCTAAAATCCCTTTTATAAAACAAGGGAGCAACAAGCATCCTACTAAATTATGATTACATTTCACATTTCATTTAAAAACAAATTTCAATCGCATCCGAGATATTCCCCAAAACAGTTCAATATAATCATTTCCATAATAGGGGGAAGTAAAAGACAAAAAATCTCCAAAATTTGTCAAAGGAAAGTAGCCACATCATCTGTAGGGAACCATTAGTCATTGTTGTAGCATCCACGTCAAGGAAAAATATTATTCACCAACAATGGAGGAAAAAACCTACACACTTCCTAGAAAAAGTATATCCATCAGAAAACATCCACATCAACATGGAAGAGTAAAAGACAAAAATCACTCACACATTGATGGGAACAATCTTGATGCAGTGGAAATGGTGTCATCTAAAAAAAAAACAAGGAGGAGGTGCTACTCCAAGTCGTCAAAATCAGAGTAAGCTTTACCACCCCTTGTTCATGATGCAATCAGAGGAACCATCACCACATCCTCATCAGAGTTATCATATGGCACTAGAGAGAGAAGATAAAGTCTATACCCCAAGTCAGTGTCAACTCCATCATCTGAAAGGCTACCAGAGAGCACGATGGGAGAATTAAATTCTCCTATGCAAGCCTTGGGATTCTTGTTTCTTTTCTTGGCCTTCTTCACCAGCTCAATTGGCTCCTTGCCTTTAAGCTTGACCATTTGTTTTGAAATGGTATTGTTTCTCAAATTGTAGGTACTTTGGATAATTGTTTTCTTCCTTTGACGACAGGCCTTCTTTTTACCCTTTAGAGCCATAGAATTCATAGGGACTTCTTGCTCATCCACAAACATATCCTTATGAAATTCAAACACACTGAGTTGTCTAGACCTCCTAGTTGGCTGAATTGGCTCACTCAACTTACCCATTTTTAAAAAAATAGGGTAGAAGCTATACCAAATCTAAATTGAGTGAAGACAATCAATGTTAAGTCATGAATTAAAATTGTAGGAAAGCACACCCATAGACCCAGGCAATTTCAACAAGCCCTAAAAATATAAAAATCATAGACAAACTCAAGCATGTGATAAGACAGAGCCCACACAAAAGACCAAATCACTTGGGATAAAACATCTATATCCTCTGTAATTGAAAACTTGACACCCACACACTCCCTTGATAACCCACACTTCACATTCTTTTCAGATTGGAACTGGTGAGATCAAACGACAAACACTCTATATTAAATAGATGATTTGGAGAGTGCAACAATTAATGATTGAAGAGATCATCACACGAGTGAGTTTATAACTGAGCAACTCAGCTTTGAATCTATACCATCGATCTTTGAGGATTTAAAACTTCATTCATGGCAACCTTGAATGCCATTTTCATCCTTTTACAACTTGTTTCTAAAAAAATGTGAAACAAGCCAAAAAGCTATCACATCCTCCCTTAATCTTCATTAGTCACCCGTGATCTCACAATTAACATGCATCACCAAAATTGATAGGTGCCTCTTCATTTATATCAGTGAAGTACATAGAGTTGACACTTGGAGAGAATAATCTCTAGAACATCCCATTGCACATCGCTGATTTTCCCCACTCCTTCAAGGCTCAATTAGTGATCAGGGCATTGGTGTGATGAAAAATGGACCATTGGATCACTACCCTTTTTGGAGATCTTCATCTCACATTGTGGATCATGGATTCACTATACCTTTTGTAGGCTATAATAGTGATGTGAGGGTTTGCGCAATAAGATCTCAACCGTCAAATCTAAGACTCGTCCTTGATCATGTTCCCTATCCATTGTGCATCTCAAATTCATGCTTCATTATTTAGATCACATCAACAATAGGAGAAAAGGCAATGGATCAGGATCAGGACATGTGCACCTACATGAAAAATCAATGGCACAAGATACATCGCTCATAAGAGAATTTCAGATCAGTGAAAGATATTTTGAACAAATGACCTCATCGCTCATCACCAATTTGAAACATCAATCTTAAAACAGATTCACGATGAGCGATATGAGAAAATAAAAAGGGCATTAAAGGCCGGATCGTGTATCGCTAATATAACTTTGGAAATTTAAAACAAACTTTTGATATGTGAAATCAAAGAAACATTGTGCATCACTCATCACTCATTTGAACTCACAACTTAAAAGTTATCAGCGATAAGTACTACATGACTTAAATAAATACAATTTAGCACGTGTCCGCAAGTTTTTCTATGATGGGGCCCATCCTAAGATGACATAGAAAATGCCTTCAGGACTTAAGAACATAATATTTTCAAAGGATGTAAAGGCCAAACAAGGTTATTTTATAAACGTTATAAAATATGAGAGTGTCGGACCTAGGCACGATGGGCCAGTCATCCCACAAGTTTTAATGACTCAAGATGTTTAAGATGACTGGGAATAGGCAAAAGAAGGTCAATGATAAAACATAACATCAATTAGGCCAAAGAATTAGGGTTTTAAAATAGAGCAAAAAAATTCCAATGGTAAGAGCCATGAGTAAAACCCTAAGTCTAGGCACATAAAAATGGCCAAATTTTATATAGTTATAAAATATGGAACCAAAATTCAAGGGCTCCATCAGTGGCTCTAGTTGGGGAGGTTTGTTCCTCAGTGAACAAAGTGAGAATCTATAATTTTAGGTGAAGTAGACTGAGCACAGAGAATGAGAAGCAAGGACCAAGTAGGAAAATGATACCAAAGCAAACAACATATGTATATTATTTACATAAGTTATAGGGCTAGAACAAGAGATCTGATATCCCTCCTTCCTAAAGCTTCATATGAGATGTAAGCTTTCAACCTGTACTTTGCAACTTTATTGAGCTTCAACATTAATTGGTGGTCCTAGACCTCCCAACCTTGAAATTGGTGTTTTCCTCTATCAAAAACCTTATTTTCCACTGCTTGCATTATGCAAAGCCTAAAAACACTATCATTAACTGCCCACTAGTTGGTCATGTTTTTGTGTCAAAACTTATAATCATCTCTTTAGTTCATGTCCCTTTGTGAGTTGTGACCGATTACAAACTGAAATATTAATACATGATTAGTGTAACATCCCATTTGACTTAGATTATAATTATATTTCACCAAATGTTCATCCAACTAAAAAGGAAAAATATAGCATTCATAATCCACTTGATCATTATCATCATACAAACTGATATCCAACTCATTTTTCTGATCAAGCCAGAAACCCTCATGCTCATTATTTTTAGGATTTCCATTCGAAGACATATGGCCTAACCCCTTGAAGTGGAATTGCCATTTGACATTTGAAATTCTAGGGTTATTTTCATCTAGCCTATGTCCCACATTTAGTGCACATTCACCTTGTATGATGAACAAAAAATGTTCATACACAAGCTTTTGTTCAAACTGGTGCTCATATTCATCAGAGTAGTGTAAACAAATTGTGCTGCCATAGTCTTAAATTCCTTGGGGAACTGATTCAACAATCTCCATAGAAATTTTGCTCTTACTAGGGTTATTTCTATAAACATAATTATCCACACCTTCCTAGGCATTAAAAAATAATCTTGTTTCAGGATCATCAATACACTCCCATCCTTTCTTCAAATCATTGCTCAAATTAAAATAAAATGTCTCAAAGGATGAGTTTAGTAGATCAAAATTGATGTGGTCAATACTAAGATGTTTAAGTGCATCATCAATTGACAGGTTTTCTTGCTCACATTTGTATGATTTCTTGCAACTTAAACATTTCTCATTTTCAGCCAAGCAAATCTCCTTTGCATATTTTTTGTTGAAAACTATAATGTCCATTTCTATAATGAAATTAGTACATTCCATTTTTCTTTTATACAAGTACTTAGGAATAGGACCCTATTGACTAGCATCACAGATCCCATCATTTTTAACATAAACCTTAGGCTCAAGACCCTATATAGACACCCTTATCTTGAACTTCATTTTCTATCCCATTTCCAAGGAATTCCAATTTAGATATAGTTGGATTGCACCCCAAGAATTCATCACATTCTATTTGTTTTTCCAATTGTGCAAGCATAACCTCATAAGTATTGCTACATCTAAACTCTTATGGAAAGAAGGATACCCTTCGTTGAACCTCACAAATAGGTTCATATTTCTTAAGAGAGAAATCAAGATATTCATGTTCACTATCTTGGTCACCCACCTTCAAGGTTAAATCAACAATACTTGCAACTATGACAATATCATCATCTTCATTACTAGATGGATATTCTTCCTCTATAACTTCTTTATCCATTCTTTGAGTAAACCCTTGATCAATAAAAATAGGAGGAGCATCCCTATAATCTCGAGAGATCTTTTTTTACATATATTCACATTTAGCCTCCTTAGCAATCCTGATCCAACCAATTATGTGATCAAAATCCTGAGGTTTTAATTCCTTAGGAAAAGTACCAAGCCCTAGCTCATACATGTCACAAAACAAGTTAATACAAACTGAATCTTCAGGATATAACCTTTTAGGGATTTCCAACAAGGAATCCAAGAATCTTGCTAGAAACTCATAGGGCAGTTCCCCTTCATGTCTCTTCATACTAGATAATTTGAGCAATGCCTAATCATTATCACTCAATTTTTTTTGTAGCTCATCTTGCATCCATTTATGATTAAAATGTTGTGATTATGAACTAGATAAGGCATTAAGAACATCATTACTCTGGTCATCCCTTTCATCCTTATCTATGTCATTTATATGATGTGCATCAAGACAACAAACACTTGCAGCCATATAATTCCTCATCATTGAAAATTTCATGATATTTTTAATATCCATAGAAATGTGATAGGCTTGATGTAATGTTTTGGGTTCCTTATCCCTTATTAAATAACTCATCTTATTATAAAATTCACCTAGATATGCAATTAAATACTTTGCATCACTAGGCCTTAGGTGTTCAGGGATACCTTTTATTGCTTTTATGAATCTCAAGTTAAAAGAAGGAACCATCTCATCCTCATCCTTTGAGATTTCCATAAGTCTTTTTCTTACCTCACTAGGACTAACCCTTTCACCAAACTATTCCAAGAATGCTATCATGAAGTCATTCCATGAAGTTATGGAATATAGTGGCAAATATGAAAACCAATCCCTAGCATCTTCTTTTAAACACTGAGCAAAGAGCTTCATACAACATCCTCATGATCTATCTCAAATTCGCCCATCAAATCTATTTAATACACTTAGGTGTTTAGAGGTTGACTCGTTACTTTTCCCTGTAAATTAAGGCAAATTTTTCGTAATAAATTATTGGGAATATCATTAGGAAAACCTTCAATACCATTGAAAGTTAATAGCGTATATCTCTCCATAGAGAACTTGTTTTGATGGCATGATAAGGGCTTCATTCCTTTCATGTTTTTACTTGATGTTCCACAAGGAAATACAAGGGACTAATACATTTCTCCTATACCCTTATTCAATCTTCAAAATCAACTTATCAGTCAACAATCTACTACTTCATTCCTTAATTTTAATCATGATTTTAAAGCTCAAACTTATCCATGATTTAAAAAATTTTAATAAGCAGAATTCAAGAGTAAATATACCTCTTCCACCCAACTTAAGTACTACACATTATACCCCAAGAGTATGTGTTGGTTCTCAAAAATGCAGGTTTTAACCAAAAGATTTTGCCAGGATCTTACTACACTTTTGGCCAACATACAAGGCCAATTACACAATTGAACCTTCTACTCTTTAGGTTCTTCTAGTCCTAGGTGGGTGAACCTATATGAAAAATGCAGATTGGAAATACATTTCCTGCCAAACAATCTACCCACAATGGCTATTGGGAGTGGATAGACAAAATGACTACAACTATTCCTACTGCACAAAAGAAAGATTTTGAATATATAGTTTTATATGAATTTTTACATCTGGGTTATGGTAGATCAGTGCCTTCTATCCACCTAGGAAATGGAGTCAAAAATATAAAGAACTATACATGTGTTTCCCTCTTTATCTTAATTCTAGTTGTTTGGCACTTTAAAAAATGAAATTCTATGGCTGGCATGTGACTTCACCAAATTTATGACTAGCATAAATTGTGTTGGAATTTTTTCCTACCAGGTTCTTCTTTAACCATCCAAAAAATGTCCTAAAATCACTGAGACTTGTTTAAAAGCACTTAGTTTTGACTTGCACACACCAGTTAATCAAATCTCACAAAGTGAAAATGCACTGTGATAAATCAGAAATATATTTAATATCTTGATTTAAATGATTTAAATATTTATAATTGGAGACAACCAGATAGGAAAATACAAAAAATTATAGCATCTCAACAACTAAATGCAGAATGGGTTTCACCAGTTCAAAATAATTTTTCCATTGATTCTGCTTCAAAAAGTATGTACATTATTTGCATTCCCAGTCTTATTATTTTTTGCCATTATCTCCCTCCTGCCAACTGATTTTTTTCAAATATTTATACAATACACCTCAAGGGTCATGACTCTTCATTTTCCTGCTATAACCATTTGCATTCCAGAGACAGAAATTGAAATATTTAATTGAGTTGCCTTATCAGAAAATTAAATACTTCGATTACAATATTGCCTTGTATTTACTTCTTTATACCTTACTATTCCTTACATTTTATTGTCTGAAGCTTCCTTTATGTTTACCGCCCAATCGTGGGCTCCCTTCTGACTCACCGCAGCCCCATGATATCAACCTACCCCACGGTATCAACTTGTCATAGGTTTTGCTTCCTACCGCTCTCCCATGTGTTGGGTCTCAAAAATGCAGGTTTGAACCACGAGAGGTTGCCAAGATCTCAGAACATTTTTGGCCAACGTACAAGGCCGATTAACATAATTGAACCATCTACTCTTCAGGCTCTGCTAAACCTAGGTGGGTGCACGTATGTGTATGTTGCAGATTTGAAATATATCTCTTGCTCGAACAATCTATTCACAATGGAAAATGGAAGTGAATAGACAAAATGATAACTACTAGTCCTACTGCATAAAAGAAAGAATTTGAATATGTTGTTTATTACAAATTTTATGATCTAGGTTGTGATAGATTAGTGCCTTCTATCTACATGGGAAATGGAGTCAAAAATCAAAACTGTATGTGTTTCCCTCTTTGGCTTAACTCTAGTTGTTAGGCACTTTCAAAATGAAATTCTATGGCTGGCATATGACTTCATTAATTTATGACTTGCATAAATAGTGCTGGAATGTTTCTCTATCAGGTTCTTCTTTAATTATCCAAAAAAATCACTGTGACTTATTTAAAAGAATTTAAATCTGACTTGCAAACACCAATCAACTAAATCACACAAAATTAGAGTGCACTTTGATAAATAAAAGGATATACTTGATATGATGATTTAAATAATTAAAGGATTTCAAGTTGGAGACAACCAAATAAAGAATCTAAATTATTGCATCACAACAACTAAACACAGTAAGGGTTTCACCAATTCAAAATAGTTTGTCCATTGATTCTGCTTCAAAAGTTTTGCACATTATTTTCATTCCTAGACTGAAAAATCTAACTCCTACCCTCCCCCCTATCCTAACTGATTTTCTGAAATATTTATACAATAAATCTCAAGGGTCATGACCCTTCACTTTACTAGTAAAACCGTTTAATATTCCATGACAGAAATAAAATATTTGATTACATTACCTTATCGACAAATCAAATATTTTAAACCATGGTTTTGCTTTAATTTTTCTCACTTTGTGCACTGTCGCTCTTTATATTTCATTTGAGGTTTTACCTCTCTACCGCAGTCAAATTTTTGACTACCTGTGGTTGCGCAGTGACCAAATGCTCCATGCTTTCCTCATCCCACCGCTCCATGGTGGCTTGCGCTCCAACCCTAGGAGGTTCCGCGGTATTTGGCATTTATTGTCATCGCTTACTGTCAACTGCCTTACCATGGCTTAACCTTTACCTCTTTGCAGTATTGTGGTGGCTATCTCTACCACTTCAGTCCCAACCACCACACTACTGTGGCCCCCTTGCTTCCCTCCCATGGTACTGTAGTGTAACTGTCAACCTTCTTCTCTCCTACTGCTCTAACTGCGTGTGGTACCGTGGTGACCGATCCTGACCACTATGATCACTACTTTCCTTTGTTCACCATGCTACCACGGTCTCTAGATTGACAACCAGCGGTACCATGGTAGCCACCTACTACCATCTTCATTGCTTCGCTAACTGTTACCGCGGTCATCGCAGTCTCTGACTTGTCTGCACGCAGTTTCGTGTTGGGCCTTTTGACTACTCGCATGCTAGTGACTTACCACCCACCATGATACTGCGGTCTATATTTAGACCATGCGTGGTGGCACGATAAGCACTTTATGCTTTCCCGTTAACTGCTACTGACATATCGCGAGCCCATTGTGGGAGGCTGCGGTAAAGTGGTGAATGAAATATAAAATGATCATTAAGGGGGAAATAAGGGTTTAAAGTGTATGATAAAGTGGATGGGGAATAAAATGAAGAATTTTTATGAAATGATAGGCCAATATTATGGAATTAAATGGGGGAAAAAAATGAGGGCTCTATAGGCTAAAATAAGGCAACGATGCAAGGGTAAAAGTCATTCTTAGCATTATAAAAGGCAGTAAATGATTTTTTATGAGAAGGATAGTGAAAATATTAGGCTCAAAATGCGAAAATCATTTAGTTTTTTGATGGAAATTTTGGGTTCTAACAGTGGCTCCTGTTGGGGATGAGTGATTTGGAAAATCTCGGCAAGAATCCAAAATATCTTTGGTAGAGTAGACCGAGCAAAGGATGAAAATGAAGGCAATGGCAGATGGAGGGAATGAAAAAGTGAAAGATATGGAAAACAAAGAAAATGGAGAATGGAAAACCCTACACTACTGTACATGGATAGAAAAATGATGTTTTCAATAAGGGAATTTCTGAGAGTGTCCATGTACTGGAAAACCCAGACCCTTCAAAAATTTTAAACTATTGTGCATGGAAGAGAATGTTTAAAGAGGTTTGCTAAGAATTGTCCATGCATTGGAAATCCTTAATCCTCTATGTCTGCTATGGTTCAAAAATCAAACCATAAAGGATGACCCCAGGCTGCCCAAAATAAAAGCATGTATTTTCCTCTATCATATACTTTGTTCTAGTTAGAGCTCATTAGGTTTGTTTTCAAACTATCCATTCCACCTACCCTATTACATACACTGTCATTTAAAACCTTCAGGAAATCATTGTGTTCCACCTGACTCATATTCATTTCATCACTCTGCATTTCATAATATTATAAATATTTGTCACCCTCATCACACAAAGTGCCACATTCAACAAAAAATTCATAGGTTTTCCCATTATCATATATTACTAAATGATCTGGCAGCTGTACTGGGACCTGGAAATCTGAATGCTTCTCATGGGATTCTACAAATTATATCTCATCAACATCTTTTGAAATAACCAAATCAAAACTACTTTCCATTTCTTTTCTATCACCATTTGGCATCGACACATACATTTGATCCATACAATCATCCTTATACATATTCAAATCAATAAAATTTGAATACTCATCACCAATAACATGCAAAGAAACATCTCTTCTTTGTTGTAAATAATTATTCAAGTCACATACCTCTTCTTGGACATGAATGTATTCTTGATCAACTTCAAAGAATTCCTCATCACTATGAGAGATGCACATGGGGTCATTTTCACTGTCAAAACAAATGTAAGCTGGAGTCAAAACTTTGGAATCATCTTTATGTGCATACTTCTAGTATTCAAGAGTCAACAAATCTGAAACTTGCTCAGTACTGAGTGAACAAGTCTTTGCTTCCATATCTTCTACCATGTCTCCAACTTCTTGATCTTCATAAGAACTGCAAAAATCACCCTGTTGTAGATCAACATCCACAATTTCATCTTCACAATTTGAATCACAATCTATTATGCAAGAGAGACTCTCCATATGTTCATTGTTTGATGGAATGATATCTTCTTCTAATTCAACTTCTAAAACATTTCTGATGTACTCCCTAGATGACGTGTCCCCACCAATATCATTAATGCTGCAATCATCTTGCAAATCCAAACAATTGTCATTAGAAATTATAGTAGCACATGCTTCCTTTGTTTGTTGCATTGTTTGAGCATCCATGATATCACTATTAGATTTATTATTGCCAGTATCCATGTACCTTGTACCAAGCATTGAATCAATAAATTTATTCACTACATCAAAGGCATGTTGTTTTAATGACTCCGACCAATAAACTGATTTAGCCTCTGATGCTCTTAGAAATTGTGCAACAAATATGGGTCTTGTAGGCCTATAATGAGGAGGTAATTGCATATAGATGTCTATCATCCTATTGTATAAAGAACTCACAAATTCTCCCTTATATCTCCTTATGTCAAAAAAGGCATCCACAAGATTTTTGTTTCTTTCTTGAATTTGAAAGTACTCAACAAAAGTGTTCCGATGTGAATAGAGTACATTACCTTTATTGCCAAAATTCTTAGCTGAATCATGGGGTACTTGTGGTGTCCAAGATCTACTTGCATATTTGTATTCATTCTCACTGTATGATGACCTATTTGGTGATGTGCTTGGAGCACATTTGACTCCCAATTGCAGAAATTGTTGATTCACTTGTAGCATTTGTTGGTCCAATTGTAGCCTTTGTTGTTTCAATTCCTTCAACTCTCTTATTGACTATTGCCTCCACACTTCTTCGGCCATCTTGACAAAATGTTTTTGTTCCACAAAACCAATGCATTATTTATCAAATCGAAATAGAGTCGCCACCTACTTTTCCCAAAAGTAGGAAAATTAAAAAGATTATGATATTGTTTTGGTTTGCCCAGCAAAATCTCCAAAAAAAAAAATGTAAAACTTTGCTGACTCAATAAATGGAAAGGCTAATTTTTTTTTACTAAATTTATCCCCAGCGGAGTTGCCAAACTGTTGGGTCTCAAAAACATAGGTTTGAACCATGATAGGTTTCCAAGATCTCACAACATTTTTGGCCAATGTACAAGGCCGATTAACATAATTGAAACTTCTGCTCTTTAGGCTTTGCTAAACCTAGGCAAGTGCACCTATGTGTATGTTGCAGATTTGAAATGTATCTCTTGCTCGAACAATCTATTCACAATGGCAAATGGAAGTGAATAGAAAAAATTATAACTACTAGTCCTATTGCATAAAAGAAAGAATTTGAATATGTTGTTTATTACAAATTTTATCATCTGGGTTGTGATAGGCGAGTGCCTTCTATCCACATGGGCAATGGAGTGAAAAATCAAAACTATATGTATTTTCCTCTTTGGCTTAACTCTAGTTGTTAGGCACTTTCAAAATTAAATTCTATGGCTGGCATATGACTTCATTAATTTATGGCTTGCATAAATAGTGTTGGAATGTTTCTCTATCAGGTTCTTCTTTAATTATCCAAAAAATATCCTTAAATCACTGTGCCTTATTTAAAAGAATTTAAATCTGACTTATAGACACCAATCAACTAAATCACACAAAATGAGAGTGCACTTTGATAAATCAAAGATATACTTGATATGATGATTTAAATAATTAAAGGATTTCAAGTGGGAGACAGCCAAATAAAGAATCTAAATTATTGCATCACAACAACTAAACACAGTAAGTGTTTCACCAATTTAAAATAGTTTGTCCATTGATTCTACTTCAAAAGGTCTACACATTATTTTCATTCCCAGTCTATAAAATCTAACTCCAACCCTCCCCCCCCCTGTCCTAACTGATTTTATGAAAGATTTGTACAATAACTATCAGGGGTCATGACCCTTCACTTGACTAGTAAAACCATTTAATATTCCATGATAGAAATAAAATATTTGATTAAGTTTCCTTATCGGAAAATTAAATATTTTAAATCATGGTTTTTCTTTAATTTTTCTCACTTTGTGCACTACCACTCTTTATACTTCATTTGAGGTTTTACTGCTCTATCACAGTCAACTTATTGAATCCCTATAGTTTTGCCGTGACCAACTGCTCCATGCTTTCCTCATCCCACTGCTCCACCGCGGCTTGCATTCTAACCCAAGGTGGTTCCGTGGTATCTGGAATTTATTATCATCGCTTAATGTCAACCGCCTTACCGCAGCTTAACCTTTACCTCTCCGCGGTATCGTAGTGGCTATCTCTATCGATTCACTCTTGACCACCGTGCTATTATGGCCCCCTCACTACCTTCCCACAGTACTACGGTGTAACTACTAGCTGTCTTCTCTCCTCCTATCGCTCTATTACGGTTTGTGCTCTAACTGCATGCGGTACCGCAGTGACTGATGCCAACCACTACGCTCACTACTTACCTCTGGTCACTGTCCTATCATGGTCTCTGGCTTGACTACTAGTGGTACCACGGTAGCCACCAGCTATCATCTTTTCCGCTTCGCTAACTATTACCATAGTCTCTGACTTGTTTGCATGTGGTTTTGTGGTGGGCCTTCTGACTGCTCGCACGCTAGTGACTTACCGCCCACCGTGATGCCATGGTCTATGTTTAGACCATGCGTGGTGGCATGGTAAGCACTTTATGCTTGCCCGTTAACTGCTACCACCATACCGCAAGCCCATTGTAGGAGAGCGCGGTAAAGCGGTGAATGACATATAAAATGATCATTAAGGGGGCGGTTAGGGCTTAAAGTGTATGAGAAAGTGGACAAGGAATAAAATGAAGAATTTTTATGAATCGATAGGCCAATATTATGGAATTAAATGGGGGGGAAAAATGAGGGATATATAGGCTAAAATAAGGCAACGATGCAAGGGTAAAAGTCATTCTTAGCATTGCAAAAGGCAATAAATGATTTTTTATGAGAAAGACAGTGATATCATTAGGCTCAAAATGGGAAAATCATTTAGGTTTTTGATGGAAATTTTGGGTTCTAACACCGTGGTCTTCATATTTTCCTTCAGCGGTACCACAATGTCTCTTCTGACCACTACCTCATCAGTAACTTACCTCCCACCATAGTACCGCGGTCTATATTTTGACTATGCACGATGTGGCGGTAAGCACTTTATGCCCGCTTCTCAACTACTACCGCCATACCATGGCATCTATGCTAACTATGCATGGTTGTGCATTAATTGTTCTATTCACCTCCACTCCCCTACTGACCACCCACCACGCTACCGCGGTCTCCCCTTCGATCCCTAGTCATTGTGTGGTAACTATCTTGACTATCGCCTTGTTGCTTACTGCTCGACCACCATGCCACCATGGGTTCCTCTTTGACTGCTAGTGGTACTACAGTAACAATGCTCCCTGCTACTAACTCACCACCCACCACACTACCGCAGTCTGTGGCTTGACCGCGCACAGTGTAGCGGTAACTGTTATGTTTTCCTGCGCTTAACCACCACCGCCATACCATGAGCCACTTTGTAAAAGGTCATGGTATAGATGTCAATGCTATGAAATGTAAACAATGGCGGTAAAAGGTATTTAATATGGCAATGGTATGGGGTATTTTATCATTACGAAAGGAATTGAAATAAATTTTTATGAAAAGATAATGAAAAAAATGAATTCAAACGGGTAAAACCCCTTAGAATTTTTTATGAAAAATTTGGTTCTAATAGTGGCTCATGTTGGGGATGAGTGACTTTGCAAATAATTGCAAGAATCTAGAATGCAACTGGGATAGCAGACCAAGACATGAATGGACAAGAAAAATGAGAGAAATGGAAGATGAGGGGGATGGGAAATGAAAAATGAAGAATGGAGAGTGGAAGATGACCCTACACTACTGCACATGGAAAGAAAACAATGTTTTCAATAAGGGCACTTCTGAGATTTTGCATGTACTGGCAAGTCCCAGACCCAAT
Organism: Sequoiadendron giganteum; assembly: GCA_007115665.2. Lineage (NCBI taxonomy): Eukaryota > Viridiplantae > Streptophyta > Pinopsida > Cupressales > Cupressaceae > Sequoiadendron > Sequoiadendron giganteum. The sequence continues at coordinate 463,135,848 of CM021105.1, read as the reverse complement.
AGAACTCCTAAACTACTGTGCATGGAAAATAAATTTTAAAGAGGTTTACTAAGAATTTTCCATGCACTAGCAATCCTTAACCCTCTGCAATTCCTCAAGAGAAGAAACTCTTTAGGAACTACTCATGTACAGGCAACTCCTGCTTCTCTCCATACATGTTCTACAGGAAATAAGAATCTTCACCTCTTTTACAAGTTATCATAAAAGGATCCAACCGTAAAGTTTCAAACTTGCCATGCTTCCCCTTCTCCTACCACCAAGCATTCCACATGAATACTAGGTCATTTTCTTCAGATTTTCTCTCCTTGGCCTTTTTATCAAAAATATATTTGATCTATGACTGCAATTTTACATTCTACTTTTGAGCCATTCTTCTTATTTCATCAAGTTTTGCAAGTTGCTCCATTCTTTCCTCCATTGGTTCAGAAATATACAAGTCTTCTTGTAGAATAAAATTATAAACTGGAAAAAGGTTTTGTAGTGGCATCCTAGCTTGTGTCCCATACTCTAGTTCAAATGGATATTTTCCAACTTCCTTCTTAACTGTAATCCTATCTTCCCATACAACCAATCTTAACTTTGAATCCCATGCCTTCTTATTTGTATCAAGTATCCTCCTTACTATCTTCAAAAGACTTTTATTACTTGATTATGCCTGACCATTGGCTTGTGGATGATATGGGGCAGAATAAGAAACATTAATGTCATATGTTTTGAAAAAATCTCTAAACTCATCATATCTAAAACATATTCCATTATCTGTGATTAATCTGACCAGGGTGCCAAATCTGGTTATAATGTTTTCGATCAGAAATTTTTCCACCACCTTGCTTGTCACTTTCTTAGTTGGGACAACCTCCATCCAATTAGTAAAATAATATGTGGCCACTAATATCCATCTATGTCCTCCACTTGATCTTTCTTGTATTTCTCCAGTGAAATCAACTCCCCATTGGTGAAAAGGGGCTTCAACCTGCAGGGGTCTAAGTGGAAATGCTCCTTGATACTTCAACTTCCCTGAAAATTTCTGACAAGCCTCACATTCCCTCACATGTACAAAAGAATCATTGAACATATTAGGCCAATAATAACCAGCCCTGAGAATTTTGTGTCCAGTGGTCTTAGCAGAATAATGGCCTCCACACACCCCTTCATGCATTTCACTCAAGACATGTTTTGCCTAGGACTCATCTAAACATAACAACAATATACCATCCCTATTCTTCCAAAGTAAGTCCCCTTCTATAAAAACGTATTTAGATGCCTGCAACTTCAAAGTTCTCCTTTTATTATCATTCAAACCCTTAGGACACTTCATGTGTTTGAGATAATATATCACATCCATATACCATGGAGTATGTTCAATACTTGCAACAACCTCTTCCTTACCTTCTACACTGCAGATTTGGTTTGCTTCAATATTCGTTTTTGCCATTATCTTTGCCAGACCCTATCCTCTTACTAGTTTGGTAATTTGAATTTCCATATTGAACTCTTGAATTTTATTAGTGCATCTGCATCTCTTCCTTGTCACTTTTGTTTGTACCAAGATATCTTTCACAACTGCATGTGGGACATAAGCAATTATCTTAGCTCCAACAAGATAAGGTCTGAAAGCTTTTGCTGCCTTGACCAATGCATAAGCATGTTTTTCCATAATATCATACTTCAATTGTGACCACTACAAATATTTTCTAAAAAAGGAAATAGGTTGTTCATTGCCTTCATCATTCTTTTGTAACATGACAACAACTATGGTATGAAATGAAGCAAAAGAAAAAATCTGAAATGGCTTAGTAAAATCAAGGGACTGTAGGATAGGGGCTTCTTTGATAGATCTTTTTATAAATATGAAGGCATCCATGGATTCAACAGTCCAATCCAACTTCTCTCATTTTTTCAACATCTTAGATATAGGTTTAACAATCTCAACAAAATTGGACACAAACCTTCTAACAAAGTTAATTTGGCCAAAAAATGATTGGATTGCTTTGATAGTTTTGGGAGCTGGGATTTTATCTATGGAATCTACTATTTCAGCATCTATCCTAATCACATCCTTTGATACAATATATCCCAAAATTTTACCCTTTGTAACAACAAAATGACATTTTTTAGGATTAAGACTAATACCATATTCCAAAGCTCTAATGAAAATCTTTTCTAGATCTCCCACATGATTCTCTACCCTTTTGGAATAAGCAGTGAGATCATCTTGATACACCACCATTATAGCATTAATTATATCTGAAAATGCAACATCCATGGCTCTTTTAAAGGTATCTCCTACATTTGTGAGACCAAATGGCATTCTTACATAGACATACATTCTCCATGGTGTAGTGAATGTTGTCTTGTATTGCTCAAATCATATGACCTTGACCTGATTATATCTAGAAAATCCATCCATCATTGACAATAGCTCACATCCTATTACTTTGTGCAATATTGCCTCCATGTTTGGGAGAGGATAATTATCTTTTAGGGAAGCAACATTAAGATTTTTGAAATCTACACACAATCTTATGTCCCCATTCTTCTTCCTAATTGGAAAGAAGTTTGAGACCAATGTTGAATGTCTAATAGGTTTAATAATACCTCCATCCTTGAGATTTGCTATCTCCTCTTGCATCTTAGGTTCCAATGTTGGGTTAATAGGCCTCTGCTTTTGTCTGAATGGCTTTGTGTCTGGCTTGAGTGGAATCTCATGCTGAAAAAGATCTTCTCTATATGCCTTCAAATCCTGATAAGACCAAGCAAACACATGCTTGTACTTTCTCAACAATGCAATCAACATTCTCCTGATGGTTGGGCTTATTTTCTTTCCAATATAAACCATTTTTGGTGCTAATTCAGTTCCCATATTTATTTCTTCAATGTCTTCTTTCTTAATAGGTGTCTGCTTCATGAAAGAATGATCACTCCCATAATACACTCTTTCCAATTCTACAAGCCATTTGGGAAGCTTTTTGGTTTTTAGCTGCAAAAATTCCTTCCCAAATACAGTCTATTTCCCATCCACTTCTTCCACAAAGTCATTAAAATCAATCTCTTGTGCTTCATAGTGGTCTATAAAACGAAGAAACTTCAAAAGGCTAGTATCATCATTAAAAACCTACCAGCTATAAATTTTTTCAGGGACAACAGGCCTTGTTTTGAATTCAACCTGGAACATCCCTACCAAAGTGATATCATCTCTTTTTAAGGCTACACTAGCCAAAAAGTCAGCCATCAAATTTTCAGATCTATCTATCCAATCAATTGAAAATGCATCAAATAGTTATACTATATCCCACACAACATTTCTATATTCTTTCAACCTCTTGTTCTTTGCAACATACTTTGATCTAACTTGTGACACAACTAGCTCAGAATATCCCAAGATATTCAACAACTTAATCTTATGCTTGACAGCCATGTTCAAACCAATCAACAAGGCTTCATACTTTGCCACATTTTTTGTACATTCAAAAGACAACAAAAATGAATATTTAAACATTGTACCTTCAGGTGATATGAAAACTACCCCAACTCCATTATCTTCTTGCTACAAACCCCATCAAAATACATTTTCCACACACCTTTCTAATTTATAGAAACAAGCCTATCAATTGGGTTAGTATTCACTAATTCTGGCTGAGACAATTCTACTCTGAAACTCCCTAAATCCACATCATAGAAACAATTAAGTTACATTCTTGAGGAACACACTCAACAATATGATTCACCCTTGGTTCTCTATACAATTTTACTTCTTCACCATTAACTGGTATTGTGGCATATGATAAGTCAAACTGCACATTACCTCCAACTGGTGCAGTCCATTGTCTTGACAAAATCATTTTCAAATTGAGGAGGTGTATCAATCATAATTATATCAATATTATAGGTTGCTTGTGGGTAGGTTTCTAATTTCACTTCTACATCATTCATAATCCCCACAACTGGGACATGCCTACTATCCATGGAATAACATTTACCACCCTCAATATCTATCTACATACCATGTTGTTTCATTACCCCTACTGGCATAATATTCATAGAAGCACCTGAATCTATCATGCAATTTCTTACCAATTTACCATTTATGAGTAAGGTAGTAAAAAATGGATCAACTTGTGGTGTATTCATCAATGCAGCATTTAGGCAAACTTTTGAAACTTTTATCTTTCCTTTTGTTTAAAGCTTATATTTTGATTCCTCCCACTAGATATTAACTGAATAGCACCTTCCCTATAGTCTTTAATTTTCATCATTTCAAGTAATGGGACATACATTTTTACCTAGGATAAAACTTTCATGAAATCAAAAGATGCACTTTCAGCTCTGATCACCTTCTTTTGTTCTATTGATTCTCCTTTGTTCTCCTCTTTCTCCTTCTTGGATGTCTGATCTATCTTTTGTATTTCCAAGGGAAATTCTTTATTTTCTTCTTTGGGGACATACTCTTGCTCTTCTTTATCAGAGTGCTCATCATTTGTCCTTTTTAGATATTTGATGGGATATCTTTTTATTTTCCAAAAATATTCCTCTTGGAACACCTTCATTCTCATTCACTACTCTATTTCTCAACCAATACTTGCTTTTGATTTGTTCAACTTCTACAATAGTCAATCTTTTAATTTCTTCCTCAGTTGGTCTCCTCATATTTCCCCTACTAGTCTGATATGATGTAGTAGGAGGAACTTGTTCATCATCACTTTCTTCATAATAAAAAAAAAGTGTTGTTTTTCCATGTGAACATTATATTTCTGATGATCAACATTATATTCATATCCTCCTTCTGAAGATGAATACCCTTGCTCTACAGAGTGAAGAGTGTGGGAAGTCAAATAGATATTATGGTCTTCTTCATTATTATTTTTTGATATGTCTTTCCCTGACACTAACTGAGCTACAACACAATGCTCAGAAGAATGTGGTAGGTCACAAATTGAACATCAAAGACTATTATCAACCATGTATGTCTCTCTCTTATTCAAACAACCAGGTGTCTCTTTATTTCTCAGCCTATCCATCACTGGATTTTTGTCTCTTCAATTTGTATTATATGGCATGTCATGTAGTCTTAGCCTTTCATTTCTATATGTTTTTTTCTATTTATTTGGAGGAGCATATTGGGGAACCCTTGGGTTATCCCTCTTAGAAATCATCCCTACAGCCTTCCTATTATATTCAATAGTGAGTGCTATCCTTTGAGATTCAGCTAAATTCCTGGGACAACTATTCCTAAGCTCATATCTAGTCTTAGGATCAAAATATTTTAAATAAATACTCAATGTAGCTGGATCAACTAATTTGGATCCAGGAGGTATCTTATTATGCAACTTAGAAAACCTCTAGTTGAAGTCATAAGCTGACTCATTTTGATGTTTCTGAATAGTCACCAACTCATGCAAAGAAAACTCTGGTGCATATTGATTCCCATACTGCTCAAGAAAATGTTCATAAAACACATGAATAGAATCAATAGAGGTTGTTGTAAAACCATTAAACCAATCTTTGGCATCTTCAATTAGTGACATCATAAACAACCTCATATGCATATCTTCATATTGCATATCCAAATCTTGCATAAAAGCATTAAAGCTCCTTAAATATTCTTCAACTATAATCACACTACTTCTTGTGAACTTAGGAACTAGGCTTCTCCAACTGTTGTCCATAGGATAAGGACATATTTGAAATCTAGCCAAATCAAACTGTCTAATCATGGTTGTGTATTGTGGAGGAGGTGGATTTTGGTAATTTTGATGTTGGTACAATGGATTATTATTTGCCACATATTTCTGACCTTGTAGGGGTACATGTTGCTGATAAGGAGGTGGCTGAACACCTTGATGTTGTGGTGGAGCATTTTGATGTCTGTATTGATTCCTTTGCTGATTTTGTTGGGATTGTAAGGAATTCGATAGACCTGCATTATTCTTCCCCTGCCTATGAGGTGGCACATATTTATGCAAATTAGCCATTTGAGTACTGAACCAAGCTTTCCTCAATTTCAAATCTTCAAGTTCTCAAATTTCTTTGAGCCTCTGCTCATATTCTATTTTTTCTCTCTCCACTTCTTGTCTCTCATGTTCTAGTCTTGCATTTATTTCATCTCAAGCCATATGTTCATAGTTATCCTCAAAGGTTGCTTCATAGCCAAGTCCATCCTAATTCTCTTCAAGAAATTCCATTTTATGATCATGTTCATGTTGTCTCTTTTCCATTTCAGAATCACATTCAACCATGAATTCCTTAACCTTCTCAGGGTCTGGTCGATAGAAAAGATTCCTCTATTCCTCAAGAGTACAAGGTTCTCTAGAAGGATTGTTTTCATTTTCTAGTGTACCATATGAATAATGTTTCTCTAATGGTGCTTTTGATGTTTTGTTTTTATTTGCTGGGCCCATATCATCAGTCACCTTCTTACCCTTATCATTCTTTTGAGTCCATTTATTTTTTTCATTAGGACCATCACCATCTTTGTACAAAGACCTTCTTCCCTACAAGTTGTGAGAGATTGTGATAGTTTGAACTCTAGGATGATTCCTTTCTGATGTATATTTCACTTTATCAGTTTCAATGCACTTGTTCATTTAGAGTCGCCACTCACTTTCTCCAAAAGTGAGAAAATTCTGTAATTTGTTGTTCCCAGTGGAGTCCTCTATAAAATACTAACTCTATGATGAAGGCTTATGTTCAATTTACAGTCCCCAGTAGAGTTGCCAAACTGTTGGCTCTAAAAAATGTTGATTTTAACTAGAAGAGTTTTCCAAGTTCTTACTACACTTTTGGACAACGTACAAGGCCAATAACACAATTGAACCTTCTGCTCTTTAGGTTCTGCTCGACCTAGGTGGGTGAACCTATCTGAAAAATATAGATTTGAAATACATTTCCTACCAAACAATCTACCCACAATACTGTTGGTTCTCAAAAATGCAGGTTTTAACCAGAAGAGTTTGCCAAGTTCTTACTACACTTTTGGCCAACGTACAAGGCCAATTACACAATTGAACCTTTGATCTTTAGGTTCTACTAGTCCTAGGTGGGTGAACCTACATGAAAAATGTAGCAATGGCTATTGGGAGTGGATAGACAAAATGACTACAACTATTCCTACTGCACAAAAGAAATATTTTGAATATATTGTTTTATATGAATTTTACATCTGGGTTATGGAAGATCAATGCCTTCTATCCACCTAGGCAATGGAGTCAAAAATATGAAGAATTGTACATGTGTTTCCCTCTTTGTCTTAATTCTAGTTGTTTGGCACTTTAAAAAATGAAATTCTATGGTTGGCATGTGACTTCACCAAATTTATGACTGGCATAAATTCTGTTGCAATGTTCTCCTACTAGGTTCTTCTTTAACCATCCAACAAAAGTCCTAAAATCACTGAGACTTGTTTAAAAGCACTTAGTTCTGACTCACAAACACCATTTAATCAAATCTCACAAAGTGAAAATGCACTGTGATAAATCAGAAATATATTTAATATCTTGATTTAAATGATTTAAATATTTATAATTGGGGAGAACCAAATAGGAAAATACAAAAATTATAGCATCTCAACAACTAAATATAGAATGGGTTTCACTAGTTCAAAATAATTTGTCCATCGATTCTGCTTCAAAAATTTTGTACATTATTTGCATTCATAGTCTTATTATTTTCTGTCATTATCTCCCTCTTGCCAACTGATTTTTTTCAAATATTTATACAATACACCCCAAGGGTTGTGACCCTTCATTTTCCTGCTATAACCATTTGTATTCTTGGGACAAAAATTGAAATATTTAATTGAGTTGCCTTATCGGCAAATTAAATATTTCAATTACAATCTTTCCTTTTATTTACTTCTTTATACCTTACCGTTCCCTACATTTAACTGGCCGAAGCTTCCATTATGTTTACCACCCAACCATGGCCTCCCTTCTCACTCACCACAGCCCCATGATATCAGTCTGTTATAGGTTTTGATTCCTACTGCTCTCCCACAGTCTTCATATTTGCTGTCAGCGGTATCGTGGTGGCTCTTATGACCACTACCTCGTCGGTAACTTATCGCCCACCACAATACTGTAGTCTAGATTTTCACCATGCGTAGTGTGGTGGTAAGCACTCTATTCCCGCTTCTCAACTGCTACCACGATACATCTATGCTAACTACGTTCGGTTGCACGGTAACTATTATATTCACCACCACTCCCCTATCGACCACCCACTGCGCTACCATGGTCTCCCCTTCGATCCATGGCAGTTGTGTGGTAGCTATCTTGATCGTCACCTCGTTGCTTACCACCTGATGACCATGCCACTGCAGGTTTCTCCTTGACCGCCAGTGGTACTACGGTAATAATTCACCTCACTACTAACTCACTGCCCACTGCACTACCACGATCTGTGGTTTGACTGCGCATGGTGTAGTGGTAACTGTTATGTTTTCCTACGCTTAACCGCCACCACCATACCATGAGACACTTTACAAAAGGTCGTGGTATAGAGGTAAACTCTATGAAAGGTAAACAATGGCAGTAAAAGTTATTTAATATGGAAAAGATGTGGGGTATTTTATCATTACGAAAGGCGGTGAAATGAATTTTTATGAAAAGATAATGAAAAAAATGGGTTCAAATGGGTAAAACCCCTTAGAAGTTTTTTATGAAATTTTTTGGTTCTAACAGTATGTAAAAGTACTATTCCCTTTATTTTCTCTTAATTCACATAATAGCGAAACCAAATTTTCACCAAACCTTTTCAACATATCCTTTTCATAAATTAATTTTTTTTTGAAACCTAAGGTAGGGAAAATACCTAGATATATTGTAACCATTCTTTAATTGAGTCCCTAATTGGTAAACCTTGTAGATATAGAACCCTCTTGAAGCTTTCCTTAGGTTCCTATGCATAGATTTTTTGCCTCCTTTATAGAGGACCAAACTTCCATAATATGAAGTTTCTTTCACCAACAAATTTCACTTCAAATATCCCTAATCAACAAAGTCATACACAGGTACTTTACACCTTGTTTCCAGCAACCTTTCATTCCATTTTATTGGAATCTGTCGAAACAATATACACTAGTATAAAGAATTTCACGAGTTGACACCCACTTCTAGTGGGAATTTCTACCAATATTCATGAAATTGTGACAAATCTTGACAGCATGTGAAAATGCACAAAGCACCCACAACAAAACTCTTCAATATCCTAGAGGATTGACTCATTGACACAAAGCTAGGGTGAGTAATAATTCTCTAAAAACTACTTTGACTCTTAAGGAAAAATGATCTTCTATCATAGTTTTCTCAAATCCTTCCCTAGTAGAGTTTCCATTTCTATTGGTTATTTTTTATGAACCAAAATTGATCTCACCCCTCACCTATGAATATACTAGAATTCAATTATCAGTAAGGGTAAGGATTGGCCAAGACCTAAGTAAGGATTCTAAGATCCCTACTTCTCCACTTAGAGCTCTGTAAAACCCAGGAGGGTAATCCTAAAGTTGTCGAAGGAAAGTAGCCACATCACTCATAGGGAACCATTAGTTGTTGTTACAACATCCATGTTAAGAAAAAATATTCTTCACTAGAAACAGAGGAAAAAAGCTACACACTTCCTAGAAAAATCATATCCATCGAAAAACATCCACATCAACATGAAAGAGTAAAAGATCAAAATCACGAACACATTGAAGGGAATAATCTTGGTGTAGTGGAAATGGTTTCATCAAAAACAAATGAGGAGGCTCTACTCTGAGTCATCAGCAATAGAGTAAGCTTGACCACCCCTTATTCATGATGAAATCAGAGGAACCATCATCACATCCTCGTTAGAGTTATCATACGGTACTAGAGAGAGAAGATAATGGCTATACCCTGATTCAGTGTCACCTCCATCGTCTTAAGGGCTATAAGAGAGTAGGATGGGAGAATTATATTCTCCTAGGCAAGCCTTGTGATTGTTGTTTCTTTTCCTGGCCTTCTTCGTTGGCTCAATTGGGTCATTGCCTTTAAACGTGACTATTTCTTCTAAAATGGTCCTATTTCTCATATTGTAGGTACTTTGGACAATTTTTAAATTCTTCCTTTAACGATAGGCCTTCTTTTTACTCTTTAGAGCCATATAAGTCGCATGGAATTCTTTCTCATCCACAGACATATCCTCATGACATTCAAACACACTGAGTCTTCTAGACCTCCTAGTTGGCTAAATTGAGTCACTCGACTTACCCATTTTGTAAAACACAGGGTAGAAGCTATACCAAATCTAAATTGATTGAATATAATCGTCCTTAAGTCCTAAATTAAAATTGTAGGAAAGCACACCCACAAACCCAATTTTTTTTAAAAAGCCCTAAAAATATAAAACTCCTAGATGAACTCAAGTATGAGATAAGACAAAGCCCACACAAAATACCAACTCACCCAAGATAAAACAAAAATATCCTCTGTAATTGAAAAATCGACACCACACACTTGCTTGATAACCCACACTTCACATTCTCTACATACTAGAACTGGTGAGATCAAACGACGGGCACTCTATATTAATTAAACAATTTGGAGTGTGCAAAGATTAATGATTGAAGAGATCCTCGTGCAAGCAAGTTGATAATCGAGCAATTTAGCTTTGAATCTAGACCATCGATCTTTAATAATTTAAAACTTCATCAATGGAAACCTTGAACACCATTTCTAGCCTTTTATAACTTGTTTCTAAAAAATGGCAAAATGAGCCAAAAAACTACCATGTCCTCCCTTAATCTTCATTAATCACCTATGATTTGACAATTAACATGCATCACCAACCTTGATCCATGCCTCTTTATTTATATTGATGAAGCACATAGAGACAACACTTGGAGAGAATATTTTGTGGAACATCCCATCGCATGTCACGGATTTTCCCCACTCCTTCAAGGTTCAATTAGCGATGAGGGAATTGGTGCGATGAAAAATAGACCATTTTATCACTACCCTTTTTGGAGATCTTCATCTCACATCGCACATCATGGATTCACTTTACCTTATACAAGTTCTAATAGTGATGTGAGCATTCACGCAATAAGATCTCAACCATCGAATCTAAGACTCATCCTTGATCATGTTCCCTTTCCATTGCTCATCACAGATTCATGCTTTGTTGTTCAGATCACATCACCGATTGGAGAAAAGGTGATGGATTAGGATAAAGACATGTGCACCTACGTGAAAAATCATTGGAACAAGATACATCACTCATAAGAGCATTTTAGATGAGTGAAAGAAAGTTTGAACAAATTACCTCATCGCTCATCGCCAATTTGAAACATCAATCTTAAAATGGATCAGCAATGAGTGATATGATAAATACAAAGGGTACCAAAGGTTGTTGTGTATGACTAATATAACTTTGGACATTTAAAAAAAACCCACGATGTAGAAAATCAAAGAAATGCCATGCATCGCTCATTTAAACTCACAACTTATAAGCTATCAACGATGAGCAATACATGACTTAAGTAAAAACAATTTAGCACATTCCCATAACTTGTTTTAAGAAGGGGACCATCCTAGGACAATATAAAAAAGGCCTCAAGGACTTAAGAACATAATATTTTCAAAGGATGTAAAGGCCAAATAAGGTTATTTGATAAACCTTACAAAATATGAGTGTCAAACCTAAGCTCTAGGGGCCAGTCATCCCATGAGTGTTAATGACTCAAGATGTTTTAAGATGATCAGGAACAAGAAGTAGAAGTTCAATGACATAACATAGCATCAATCTAGACAATGACTTGGGGTTTTAAAATAGAGCAAGAAAATTCCAATGGCAAGAGCCATGAGCAAAACCCTAAGTCTAGGCACATTAAATATGGCCAAATTTTGTAGAGTTATAAAATATGGAGCCAAAATTCAAGGGTTCCATCAAGTACTATATCAATCATCCATCAACTTCCTCATGCTTCAATAATGTTCTACATGTTCTTCTTTTTTATGACATTATTTTTGGTTGGAGGCTTATCAATCCTTCACATTGTTTTGGAGGCTTTCCAGTCCTTCATTCACCTTTCTCCATTTTGGAGAGGATATTTTCCCATTTTTTTTCTCCTTCTATCTAGTTGTAAGGGATTGGATTGTTTGTACATGGGTACCTCAATAGGCCTTGTTTTTTGGGACCCATCATGCATTCTCATTTTAGGGTTTTTAGCTACTCCTTAAGTTCATCTTAAGGGGGTATTGGAGTATTCATGCATTAGCTAATAATTAATTAATTATTAGTCTTATTTATTCTCATGCACTTAAGCTAAACTTAAGAATGATTTTGTATGTTAACTATAGAGCTATTATTAGATCATTTTATCTCATTACATCAAATGTTGACACTTGTCATTGTAGATACTGAAAATTGGTCTAGGCCTGCAAGTACACATTCGACATAATTTTATATTATCCATGGTCATTTATTATTTAATTACCTTTTCTAAAAACATATTTCCTCTACTAATTAAATACCCCTTTTAATTAATTCATTATGACCTTTATTCAACTTGATTAATTAAATAGATCATATTTATTTAATTATGTCGTTAACTAATTAATTCTTCTTTCTTAATTAAATAATTCATTATTTAATTACCCTCTTTGTCATATTTCAACTATAATTAAATATTTATTATTTAATTATTCATTTGACCCCCATTATCATATTTCAACTATAATTAAATATTTATTATTTAATTATTCAATTCCACCTTTTCAATATTTAACTTAAATTTCTTATTTTCGAATGTTGAATTAAATTAACATTTAATTCATTATTTAAATCATTTATGTCACATTCTTCTATCAATCAGTTATCTAATCATTCACTCACCTTCTGACTCGAGATCTATTTTTAGTTCTCCAGTTATCTCCGAATTCAATAGCTGATTATCTCTGTCAGAAGACACTCTATCACAACTAGTTAGTTAACTAGTTCTAACTCATATGCACATGATGTATTTATTAATTAAATATCTTTATTTAATTAATTAACTCATGTTTGCATTCAAATTCTTCATCTTCGAGTTCTAACTTTATCTTTTATATTCAAAATCTATTTCTTCTATTTTCGAAGACTCTTAACTAAAGATTAAGATCTTGAACTCTTGTTCTTCCTATTTTTGAACAGTCTTGAAACAAGACTAAGTTATCATTCTAATTTAATCTTTATCCTGCAGTCTATTCTAACTCATGTTATATCTGACATAGAACTCACATCACATGACATTCATCAATCTCATCTGTCAATCTCTCTTTCAATCTGAGTCGATCATTCGAAAATCCAAAATCTATAAAATGGCCTGTCATTATCATTATTCCTCCTCCCGAAATCATACACTTTTGAGAAGAAACTTATCTTCGATATTTTTCTTAGACATTCAACACGGTTATGCTTGCATCATTACTGAAAATCTGAGGGCAAGAATACTAAAAAGGAAAAATGGAGAAGAACAATCGAGATAATTCGAAGGAGTGGATGCATATTTGCTGAGAGCTCTCCAATTGATTTGTTTAGTTTAATTATGTTTACTTTATTCATTCTTTGTTGTTTGATTTTAGATTAATATTGTTTAGATGAGGATTAACATCGTTTATTCTAGTTGCAGATTCCAGATCTTTAAATCTAATGTTACATTTGGTGTACCCAATGTGAAGAACGCTTCAAATTCAGACAGTCCATTTTTGTCTTTCCATTTTTTGCTTTTGCAGAAATCGTACGGCACACCGCATCTGTTCAAATCCACAACGCATCTATATCTGCAAGCCGCATCTACTAAAATTTGCACCGCATCTGTCATCACACACCACATCCACGAAGCCACGAACCACATTCGACTGTCAACATTTCAACCCGCGAGCGTCAACACAAACCGCATCCGCAAATCAACTTCAAGCTGCATCTTTGGCTTTAAAATCCCATTTGTCTAGTAAGAATTCTCCACTTTTTTCCGTACATCCACATTTTCTTTTTTCATTTTTAGTGTGATTTCTGTTTTTGCTAATATTTGTTTGCAGTTGTGTTAAGGGGGTATAACGTAGTTTTTGAAAGATGAAGCATAAAAGACAATAAAAACCAAAGACATATTTTTCTGCAAGATGAAAGCTAAAGACAAGAACAATGAACTACTGATTAGTTTGCATGCAGGACCTAATGCCTTTGTTTTTATTTATTTAGCAAGATTTATGTTTGGTAGATAGATAACTACGATTTGGAATAAAAAGAATCAGTGTTTGCTTTGTTTGGTGTGAAAGCACATATTTGTCACCCTTTACGATTCAGTATATCGGATTATCCTCTCCCCTTGCATAGTCATGCGATCTTGGGTGTAAGAGAAATGGTTACTGACTCTAGAACTTGAGCCTGTCTTGGTGGGAAAAAGTACTCACCCCAAGATGACTCGGACTGGTAACACGCTTTAGCCAGTGACTTCTAGCCGGTATACAAAAATGGATTTCTTGGGAAAACCCCAAAAATCATGCTCACTATTCTGAAAAGAAGGGAAAAAATGTTCTCTCACTAAGTTGAGTAGTGCCCCATGAATGGAACTCCCTTACTAAATACCATGTTGTAGTTTTGCCAAAATCCTACCTATTTGTTGGCGCAGCAGGGTCAGCCTGTGAAGCCATCTTACATTCTTACAGTTTATTTGTGGAGATGAGATGTATGCCATGGGAGTTTCATGGGTACAGTAGCTTGGCTGCCCCGTATAAGTGAGTGTCGTGGAGGGGAGCTAGTGGGGTCAAGCTACAAGTCATCCACCATAAATATGCGTAGCTTGGATTTCTCCAAGTAAGAACTCAACAAGTATTATCCAAAAAGCCTAGGTTGTAAATTTTTTTTGGTGTCTTAACAAATCTATCACTTCAAAACTGAAAACACCTTGATTGTTGTGTTTTTTTTGCTGTATTTGTCAAAAACTTGATCAAACAAACAAATTCAGTCCAAACAACTTTCAGAAAACTGCAAACTATCAAAAAGTGAGTCGCAACTGTCAGTTTTAACACCACATTTATCTTAGCAAGTCACATTTGTCAGGGTAAACACCACATGTGTCTATCAAAAAAGTCCATTTTACACAGTTTGGAATATTACGAGCCACAACTATCACGTTCAAAGTCACATGTGTATATGCAAGCCGCATCTGTCAATTTTCGAGATGCAAGTGTCTGTCAGAAGATTTAGGTTTATAGAGTCCATCTTTCAAGCCGCATATGAGCCAGTGAGTCACATCTATCAACAAGTAAACCAAATCTATTAGGAAAAACCAAAACTTCTTGTCAAAATTCAAAACCAAGTTTTTAGTCAAATCATCGCATGCATATTGTAAGCTACATCTGTCATAACATAAAATGCATCTACAGGAAAAGCCGCAACTATCTGTCAAACATCCGAAACTAGGTTTTAGTCAAATCACCACATGCACACTGGTAAACTACATCTGTCAAAGTTAGAACCGCATTTTATAGGTGAAGTGCATTTTACTATCAATAGAAAGCTTTGAAAATCGCAAACTGAGTCCGAAACATTATTGTTATTTTTGCTTCTGTTTCTAAAGATCAACCTTGGATAGAAACTAGAAAATATTGCTCAAAACCTTGCATTGTTAGGTGTCACATATGTCCTATCCATAGTCATCCTAAGTTGCATGCATATAGATACTTCCTAGGAAATTGCATATAGTAGAATAGAACAAATTTCTGCGTCATTGGATACATTCATGTCCTGATTTGTCCTCATCATTGAACCTAGTCACTTTAGTCCTATTAGTGAATCTTTTCAACTCAGCACTCTAGTTTGGAAAATTCACCTTGTCAACTATCCTTGTCCTACAATCAGGTTCCTTGGTCAAACATAAATCATTGCATGCATTTACTCCATAGGTGGTAGGTTATCCCTATTTTAGAATCATTTACCGTCATCAGTATACTCGATATTTCATATTTTATCCATCCTATCATATGTCATCTTAGTATACATCATTTTATAAATCTTTAGCAACATCTTTATTTCCAAGAAAATCCCAAAAACATAGAGATAGGTCATATTAGTTTTAGACATAGTCTGCATTTCCCCAGTTTCAGCAACTTTTCATGGTCGAAACAAGGTCCCAAAAGAAACATAAAGCAATGTAGGACCCTAATGAATTTTTCAATCCATTTAGAAATCAACCATCAAGGAGCAAAAGACCACACAAATATTTTCTTGACAAACATGTCACGAGAGACACCCATGGACAAATCATTGTCGAAGACATAGACGTCATTGTACAAGATCCTGAGTTTGAATCCTTCACGGATGAGTGTTTGGAAAATGATCCCCAATGCTATCTAGCAAAGTTGCTAGTAGAAGGTGCCACACTACCACCAGGATTTGATATTCATAACTTGAAAACACTATCTACTCAACCAACACAAATTGCGACATCAAGTGTGTTTATTCCCCAAATTACCGCAGTGATATCAATTGGCATACCTACACATACATCATCAATTGTAAGCACAATCCCTTTCAACATAACACTAGGTTTATAATTTACTACGGGAGCAACCTCATCAAACCCATTTGGCACCAACACTATTGGTAAGAGATCCAAAGTCAACATGAATATTCCCAATCCAAATCAGAACATTCTAACAAGAAATATTCCTAATCCAAATCAGAACATTCAAACAGGAAATATCCCTAATCCAAATCAGAACATTATAACGGGATATATTCCTAATCCAAATCATAACATTCTAATGGGGCATATTCCTAATCTAAATCAGAACATTCAGACATGAAATATACCTAATCTGAATCAGAACATTCTAACGGGACATATTCCCTCGCCAAATCACAATCCGTCATAGAACATGACATTTCAGAACACCTATATTGATCCAAACAACACGAACATGTCCTTGACAAAAGTAGATTTTCTCCAAAACCAAATGCAAATGCTTCAACAACAAATGGACAACATGTCTATATCAGGCAAATGAACTATCTCAGTGCAAGATCTATGTCCATTTCCTTTCCACAAAGCGCTTTATATGACACCCTTCCCCATGGATACATTATATTGAATTTGCCTAAGTATAATAGGAGGAAGAATCCTTTTGAAAACATTAGATAATTCTCAATGACATGCATGGACATATCGTATGACCCCACATACTTGATGAG
Source organism: Sequoiadendron giganteum (assembly GCA_007115665.2). NCBI lineage: Eukaryota > Viridiplantae > Streptophyta > Pinopsida > Cupressales > Cupressaceae > Sequoiadendron > Sequoiadendron giganteum. The sequence continues at coordinate 463,118,658 of CM021105.1, read as the reverse complement.
ACTACTTCTGCAAACCCTTATAGCGATAGCACTGGAATGGTTCTCTAAATTACCATATGGCATACAATCCTAGGGTGAATTAGCTGAGAAGTTTGTCGAACATTTTGCCTTTGACATAGACAATGAAATAACCATAGCTACCTTGTGTCACACAACACAAGAAGACGGTGAACCTTTCACCACTTTCTTCCGGAGATGGAGAAGTCTAGCTAGCAGATGTCAAGTTGAAATACCAGAAAAGTAAAAGGTCATGATATTCCTTGAAAACATCAACCCAAAACTGAGAAGTGACTTAAGGGTACATTGTTGTACTTCATTCCTATACTTGGTACAAAAGGGCATCATCCTTGAAAAATTCCTTATAGACAAAGGAGAAATTAAAGTACCAGGCAAACCCATTCGTTCAACATCAAAACACACCAAATGGTAGAAACAAATTCTGGTCTAGAAACAAAAATGTTACAAATGACGGCATTATTGATGCTAAACACATACATACAAGACTAGTTATCACACTTAGAAGTTACAACCCCAATCAAGACATGACAAATAGCCCAAATCTAACAGCCAATTATGTCCAAAATTCATAGCAACAACGACCGCAAAGGAGATTTCCTACACGTGAATTTACCCCTTTGGGACAACTGATCGAGACATTTTTCAAAGAGTTGATTAAACATAATCTCATAAAACCCTTGGAACCAAGAGAGTATGATCTTGGATAGTTTAACCTTCATGGTGGGATGATAATGCCTATTGTGACTATCCTCGAATGAAAGGACACAACCTACAACAATGTTGCCAACTGAAGAATATTATACAAGACTTTGTTGAAAATGGAACCATAGAGGTCAATGGATAGAAAAATACCAAGAACAACAATCATAAGGTTTTCACTGACCCTTTACATGACCACACAAAAGGAAAAGCCTCCAGTTCAGAAAATAAGAATTCTCCATCAGCCAATTACGCAAACACCAAGTATGACTATGGAAAATGAAATATCATATATAACCTCCGAGCTGCAAATGAACATATCAATACCATCACCATCAAGAAGCATCCTGAATGTGTTGTAAACACACACAGAACAAAGATAACTATTCTAGGTCCTTCTTCTGAGCCACCTACATAGTCTTCTAGGTCTAAGTACAATCTCCTTGATCAACTGAGCAAAACTCCCACACAAATATCCATTTTGGAATTGTTGACTTTATCACCTGAGCATCGAGCCATTCTCGACAAAGCTTTACACTATACGACTATCCCTACAGACTTAGATGTCAATTGTTTCGAAGAAATGGTAGGATATTAGACCAACTCCCATCATGCCACATTTTCCCAACAAGACAATTCGACAAAAAAGACTGATCATAATGACCCATTACATCTTGAAGTCCTATTCCATCAAACCAAAGTTAGATAAGTCTTGGTAGACGGAGGAGCAGGTTTGAACCTGTGCACCCTAAAATTGGTTAAGGCATTAGGATTCTTAGAATAATGTGAAGACACCTCATAGAGTATAGTTATCAAGGCTTACAATGATGAGGAAAGATCATCCAAAGGAGTTGTCACACTCTCTATTAGAGCTGGCCTAGCAGCTATGAACACCAACTTCCAAGTCTTGGATCTCACCCTTTTGTATAACCTGTTGTTAGGTAGACCTTGGATACATGCAATGAAAGTCGTACCTTCCACATATCACAAATGCCTCAAATTCCTGCATAATGGTACTGAGATCACAATTGATGGTGATCTAGATCCTTTTCAATACTATACAAGCCTAAGGTAAATTCCACAATGACAGGTACTCATTAATTAGTAAGCTCCATGATCATCCACTTTATCCCTATATGTTGATCCATCACGTCTTACCAAGTCTGTTTCATTCAAACCACCATCATCCACTCCTAAGGTCGAGATCCAAGACAAGGGTTGTGAAGAATACAACATGAAGGCATCCTATTGTATCAGTCAGCTGATTCCACCTAAGGCATATGGCTTACCCATGCCAGATAGAAGACAGTGAGTAGTCACATTTCATGTTCCCCCTACAATGACACTAACCAAATGGGGAGAGTTAAGTGAAGAGGATGTGGACCAAAGTGATATTACCTCCTAGTCGTATAAGGAAGACTATGAATACCCCTCACCATCAATTCAAATAGCTAAGGATCAATATGGAAAAAGGTTTTAAGATAATGCAAAGCGAAGGCTATGATGGTAATAGTGGGTTAGGACTATATCAAAATGGAAGGATGGAACCAATCATTATCTCACCACGACTGAAATACCTAGGGCTAGGGTTTCAACCACTTAGAATTGGTTTTCCTAGTACTTCATCACCATTTCAAGAGGAAGTGAGTTCTTACACAGACATCGAGGCATCTCATGTACCACTTCCCCTAGTTTATGATGAGTTCCCAATTTACGATGAATCCCCTTACTCGAGCGACTGTGAATGGGATTCCCTTTCCTCTACCAGTACCATGAACCTAGATACTCTATTTGGAGAACTTAACCTCAATATTAAATCCTTTCCAAAATCATCTAGTCCCCGTAATCAAAAGTCCTTGTCCAAAGAAGAATGGCTTAAGAACTATTACTGGGAAACCCTTGATCATGCATCTTGGGCACCTGATGAACCATCTTCTTGAAACCTAGCTATTGCAATAGTCCCACATCAGAGTTTACCTACACCTAGGAAAAAGACCAAGGAGTTAGTCCAAAAATTCTGTGATCATGTCAACCACTCTATATTCACCTTGTCGGCTTCCACCTTTGATAACTCCGATGATGACATGCCTCTCATATATCACTAACTTATCGATTGGGATCAACAAGGTACACCCATCTTAGATACATTCGAGAATGATGAAGCATTAGCTGAGTTCATGGGACTTCAAGAAGGCATACCTAGAGGGGATCATAAAGCTGGTTTTACCTTAGACTTGGATGACAAAGCATATTTTGGGGAGTCTATTTACACCTCTAGTCACAAAAATGAGAATAAAAAGAAAAAAGACAATGAAAAGAAAAATGATGAGTCCCTAGGTGAAAACTGAAAGGCGCCTTTGGATGAAGAAACAGTCAAAATAAAGGACGTATCTGAGGGTGAAAACCTTTTTGAGGCACCCAAGGATAGAGGTTTAAATATTCTCCCCATTGAACAAGAAAAGTCACCGATGCTAATAGAAGAGTCTGATGAAGTTAACATCGGTACATAAGAGAATCCTTAGATAGTATATTTTGTAGCTTCTTTAACAGAGACAAAAAAACTTGAGTTTAAGGACTTCTTCACAAAGAGACAGATAAAATTTTCATAGTCATATGCTGACATGCTTTGGCTAGATCTAGACCTAATATTGCACCATCTACCACTACAACCAGGTATTAAGCTAGTCAAACATAAGTTAAGTAAAATGCATCCACAGATTTCTCTATTAGTCAAAGAAGAACTTAAGAAACTCTTGGATGTAGGATTCATATGGACCATAGACTATGCAGATTGGATATCAAATCTTGTACCAATGACTAAATCAACTAGGGGCATCCGTATTTGCAAAGAATTTAGAGACATCAACAAGGAATTCCCTAAGGATGACTTCCCTTTTCCGAACATAGACATGATAGTAGATCTTACAAAAGGATACAAGATGCTATCCCTCATGGATGGTTTCTCTGGATATAACCAAATCAAAATCGCAGTTGAAGACCAACACAAGATAGCTTTCACATTTCCATGAGGCACATACTATTGGAATGTTATGCCTTTTGGCCTTAAGAATGGAGGAGCTACCTATCAATGGGCCATGACTACTATTTTACATGACTCTATGCATACTCTCATGGAAGATTATGTAGATGAAATTATAGCTAAATCAAAAACTAGGGTAGATCACTTGAAGGTTCTACACAAGATATTTCAGAGGCTAGAGAATTACAACGTTAGACTAAATCCGAAGAAATGTGTCTTTGGAGTGAAATCAGGGAAACTTCTAGGATATTTTATTTCTATAAGAGGCATTGAATTAGATCCAGAGAAGGTAAGAGCTATCATAGAAATTCCTCCTCCAGTCTGCATTGGTCAACTAAGAACACTACAGGGAAGATTACAGTCTATCAGGCATTTCATTGTACAACTGGCAGATAAAATACACCCATTTCAACATCTACTCAAGAAAGGAGTACCATTTGTGTGGACACATAAATTTTAGGAAGCCTTCCAACAAATCAAGGATTATTTTCTCACTCCACCTATCTTAATGCCACCTATAGATGGAAAACCATTGATACTATACGTTTCAGCAACTCAGTTGGCATTAGGAGCTCTTCTTGCACAGAACGATGATCAAGGTCATGAAAGAGAAGTCTATTACATCAGTCATACCTTGGTAGGATATGAATTAAATTACAGCAACCTTGAATGTGCTTGTCTTGCAGTAGTCTTTGCTACTCAAAAACTTCACCACTATATGCTAAATCGTCAAACAATGTTGGTGGCAAAGATTGATCCACTCAAATATCTCCTAAGTAAAGCATCATTAACAGGCCAATTGGCTAAATGGGTTATGATACTTAGTGAGTATGACATCCAATATGTGGAGAGGAAGGATATAAAAGGATAGGTAATTGTAGATCAGTTAGCAGATGCACCTATGAAGGCAAACCATCCTTTAGTGGCAGATTTTCTTGATGAATTTCTCTTCAACATTGACATAAAAACTGAATGGAAATTATACTTTGACGGGTCACATGCAAATCGTGGTTCAGGAGCAGGTATCCTATTTGCTACACCTCAAGGCGATACTATTCCTAAATCATTCAGGATTGCTTTCCCTTGTACCAACAACATAGCAGAGTATGAAGCCTTAGTCAAAGGACTAAGAATGGCAACCCAATGGAAGATTAAGAGTACATGTTTTTGGCGATTCTCAACTAGTAATTTGGCAAGTAAATGATGATTATGAGACTAAGGATGAGAAGCTTTCCCCTTAAAAGCACATGGCTGATAGTTTCAAGAAGTACTTCAATGACATTACCTTTCAACAAATACTACGTATTTAAAACAGGGCTGCAGATGTTATTGCAACCGTGGGTTCCTTATTGGATATTCCGAGTAATGTGCCTAAGTTTGAGTTTCTGGTCGAACAACTGTTGGTCCCTACCTATGATGTCCCTGATATTGTGATGGTGTGTACGATTGTTGGTCCTACTTCTCCTTGGTATAAAGATGTATTTGACTATCTAAATGACCAAACCTTACCTCTAGACTTGTCCAATAACCAACGCAAAACCTTTATCCGTAAGTCAGCTAAATACACCATCATTCGAGATACCCTGTATAGACATACCTTAGATAACACCCTAATGAGATGTCTCAATGCTTAAGAAGCACAAACAGCTTTGCGAGCGGTGCATGAGGGTATATGCGGATCCCATTTGAGTGGTCCTACTTTAGCCCATAAGATTATGAGACTAGGTTATTACTGGCCTACAATGGAGAAAGACTCATATATCTTTGTAAAGTAATGTAGACAGTGTCAGATACATGGAGATTTGATAAGAGCACCAACATAGGAGCTTCGTTCGATTACTTCACCATGGCCCTTTTCCCAATGGGGACTTTACCTCATAGGAAAGATACACCCTCCATCATCCAACGGTCATAAATTCATCATAAGCACCACTTTATACTTCACCAAGTGGATTGAAGCTATTCTAATGACCTACATCACCAACACGCAAATATCCAAGTTTATCCTAAACTATATCATTTGTCAGTATGGTCTACCCCAATCCATTATCACAAATAATGGCTGCCCATTCAAAAACCAAGAAGTACACCATCTATGTGAAGAGTTCCATATCAAACATCATTTTTCCACCACTTATTACCCACAAGATAATGGCCAAGCCGAGGCATCTAATAGAAACATTGTTAGAATCCTAAAAAAGACTGTCAATGACACTTGTTGTGATTGGCACCTACAACTTAATCCTGCCTTATGGGCTTATCGCACAAGCATCCATACTCCCACTAGCACCACTCCATATTCATTAGTATTCAGGTCTAAAGCTATCTTACCTATTAAGGTTGAAATTCCTTCCTTGAGGGTTTCCTTGAAAGGTCACATTGACGATGAAGAATACCGTGTATCCAGATTACAAGAGCTAGAATTACTGAATGAATGAAGACATAAAGCACTAGACCATTTGCAAGCATATCAGAATCATCTTTGACGTAGCTATAATAGGAGAGTTCTAAATAGACACTTTGACATTGGTGACCTGGTTTTAATGGAAAATCCTAAGAATCAAGTTGAACGAGAAAAGCTAGGTAAGTTTGAACCTAATTGGTTGGGGCCTTGTATAGTCACAAAAGCTTTTGGATCAGGAGCGTATCAAATCTCTACTCCTGAAGGAGAGCCACTTTTTTCATCCATCACCAGTCTTCATCTGAAGAGGTTCTATGCATAGCTTCTGAGAATCAGTGTCTTAATCTAGAAAATACAAAAAAATGGAAAAAATAAAAAAAATGGTTACCTTGATGAAAACCTGGCAAACAGGCATCTTTGTAACACCAAAAAATAAATAGTACAGAGAAATAATCCATCCAATAGTGAAAACCACTTTGGTGGCACTATGGATAAGTACCATGGTGAAAACCTGGCAAACAAGCGCCATGTGTAGTCAAACTCACTGTTTCATCTACCATCATTCCAATCAAACTTTTTCACCCTCCCTCATAAATAAATGGTTGTCTTATCCATTATTTGGAATGATTGACATCAAAGTCCATTATGTCACATTCCCGTCTAGGGGAAAATCCTTGTTCTATGCCATGAGGACCTTGTACATAACATTGCACCATCGGAAAATGTCCTAAAAAATCCCAAAAACATTAGAAAACTCCAAAAATCCAAAAAAATCAAAACATGTTAGAAAATACCAAAAAAATAGAGTCAAGTCAGTCATGTTAAGTCAGTCATAGACATATTCGAACTACATTGCCTGTGTGAATGACACGCAGGCAAGGCCATCAATCGATATGCCCTCGAGGCATTAGATCTGTCTGTCTAGGTTTGTCATGTATCACACACATTGAAATCACGAATCTTTGTACATTCAAAGTCATTGGTCATGTCAAGCTACGAGGTCTCTGCATGTACAACGTAGGCAAGTCTAATCAATCGATGAGCCCTCGAGACCGCACTAGGTCAGTCCAATAGGGTTTATTGCATTCACTATCACACATGTTGCATGTCATCAGCTTAGGTACATATCTTCAATCCTTTAGGGTGTGTCTTATCAAGTCATACACTGTCAACACACACACTTTCAATCAGTCAAGGAATCAAAACAAGTCATGCATCAACAAGGCAAATATCTCAAAGTCATCAAGTCAATATCATATACATTGTCAAAATGATCAACTTATGTCTTAAGAAAGATATGTCTTTCTTGTCAGAGGATATCGTCAAATTTTGATAGCCTCATGTTTCTTGTCACATCAACGTCATCAGGCTCCAACGTCTAATATGGCACGTGTCTTTTATGAAACAAGGCTTTGTCATGCCTTATACCAATAGTCACCAAGTCAAAACCAGACTCAATGTCTTATGTGGTATCTGTCATCCTTCAAATTATGCTATGTCAAACATCAAAAAATCAAACAATCCAGCAAGATCAAGTTTTGGCAAATACTTTTATTTGGCTTTATGACTTTAAATCTTATTTTGTCTTATCTTTCTATCGATTTGTGAATAAGTCTAGTTACTAGCTTTCTCAAGGATGTCTCAGGACTCTTTTTCTTTGGCTGTTGTCTATCGACTTTCTTTTTAACTTTGGTTTTTGAGTCATGTTACTAGTTTCCTCAAGGATGACCTATCAAGGATATAGAGGAGCAATGACATATCATGACCCATCTTTTATTTTTTTGTTGTCTGTGGTTTGTCAAGACAAAATGACTGGGGCAATCTTGTCCTTAGTATGAGTTAAGACACTCCTTGTCTACAACTGTCTATTTTTTCATAGATGGATGAATTTGTACACTATGGTCTATCTCATATCATAGTGTGTACTATCCATTTGTGTTATGGCCCACCCAATGATGATAAAAAAATAGCAAGCTTAGCATATATGGAAAGATATCGAAGATCACATATTTATTCTCAATCAACCACCTTAATTATTTCTTACTAACATTCTAAAATCATTCATGCTAACATTTATTTTTCCGGCATAATGATAGAGTCCTGTGACACAACAAAAAAAAAAATTAGCTCATCTGCATATGCATACATATTATAAGCATTTGATATAGTTACGTTTGCATTTCAAACATATAGATAGCAACATTAACATCTTCATCACATACATTCGAAATCATGGCATAATAGGCATTTCATCATCATAAGATACATAATGTAAATATTGCATGTACATATCACCATCACATATAAATAAACATCATATAGCATATTACATCCATCATCATATAGGATCATCATAAACATCATAAACTGCATACGTTTCATAACATGTAGAAGCATCCATTCATAACACATGTACATACATCATCTAGGAAACATAATCATATAGAAAAAATGCATCAACCATAAAATAGAACTACATATCATATAGAAGCTACCAAAAAGTCATATATATATGGCTCAAAATAATGTGTCATAGTACAATTTTAGAATGTATTCATAAATAAAACGAGCTCGCAAGCTCTCTGATCAAAATACAATGTCTACATATATAACAGTGTCATCGTGTCCCAGTACCACTACTATCACGTGGTGAAGGTGGAGGAAAAATCCTCAAAGGTTCTCTCAATGAGGTGGAAGGCCTCTCATACAAACCTTTCCTCGGTGGTACCACCACATCCTTTGTACTATGAGTCCTGGTTTGACTCCTACTCTGTGATCTGTGGCTGTGAACCTCTGAAAAGCTAAGAGCTCATCTCTCTATTGGAACCACTAAATCATATAGATCCCTATAATATGATGCTCTCTCAGCTGATCTAACTAGCTCACGAGCAAAACCATTAGATGAAGAACCATTGCAAAGGCGTCTGACCTCTGCGAACTGTTGCTCTATCTCCTGTCATCAGGCTATGGCCTGATCCCTCTCCATAAGTGCATTGTCTCTCTCCATATGAGTAATGTCTCCCCCATAAATGCACTGTCTCTCTCTATCTGCATGACATCAAGCTCTACTGTCATCAGTCTTAGTCTCTCCTCCAAAGCCTCCCTATCACCATACCTAGGGGCATCATCCTCCCGTCTCCCCTCCACAATCTGATCTCTGAGCTCTCTCTCCTGCTCCTCCATCAGTGCCTCCTCCTCAAAATCATCCTCCCCATAACCTGCCATAATCCCAAAAGCATCAATATCCACATCAATATCCATATCCACCTCCTCCTCCTCTGTAGGATCCTCTCCGCCAATCTCTACCTCATGCTCCTCTGCTACAGCCTCCTCATAAACATGCTCATCTTTGACCTATGCCTCTGCTCCACCTCTGATGTCCAACATTGGTACATCATCTACCACTACCTCTCGAATAGGTGAAATTCCACCTACCCAAACCCCTCTCTACCCTCTCCATCCTCATCTACCAGCTCTGCCACCACCCCCTCCTCTACCATCATCCCCATCACCCCTCCCTCCAATTCTACCACCTCTACCTCACTGTCGTCCTCTCGACGCTGTGCCTCGTCTCTCAACTAGTGCTGGATGATCCAGATCTGTGTAAGGAATTAGATGATGCTCCGCCCACCATGCGTCATATGCAACCATAGTATCTGGATCTGCTAATCCGTCTCTCCATCCCCATTGTACTAGTTGTAAGGCTTGTATCTCTGCCTCTACAGTAGCTACTAGAATCATGGGTCCCCAATGTGGAACCTCTCTGGATGATCGACCAAAATCTACTCTACCTCGAGGCTCATCCTGAACCTCTTTGAATTGTCTCAACACTCGCTCTAGCAAGTGTCTCTCTATGATGTGCACACTTGAAACAATCCTCCCAATCAAGTATTGTGTCTGTCTGCAATATGGCAAATGTCTATCCTCATCAGCGCACTACTCATAGTCCATGTATGGTCTCCAAGTGAATTGATCTAAGATATTGAGTGCATGTCTCCAATATCCAGTATCTCCCACATGGCTCTGAGTGATGTTTCTCGTGTACCAAAAAACATACAGAGATCTTGCCCGTCTCTCTATAGTAACCAGAGGATGAAAAAATAGCTATCCTCTCCCATGCCCAAACCATCACAAGGGTGGTACCACAACTCATCGACTGTGCATCTCTGTATGCAATACCATGTAAATGGAAATATAGCATCCCTAATAGACACGGACCCCAAGCATACAAGGTCTCTCTCTCCAACAGGAAAACCATGACCTCGTCGATCTGGTAATACTATCCCACCTATCAATGTGCATAGTATATAGTCAATCCTATTGTATCTATCTGCCAACACCGGCCATCTAATCTCATAATGCTCAATACTGAGCTTACTTATATCATCGACCTGATAGAATCTAGCTAGCTCTGTCAATCCACGTTGGGTATTATACATCACCCACTCTCCTCTATCGGAAGTCTAAGTATCTTGTACACATCCTCCAATGTGACAGTGGCCTCACCAGTCGGCATATGAAATGATGATGTCTCGGAGTGCCATCGCTCGCACAACGTGGTGAGAATCCCTCTATTTTCCCGAATAGCAGGCATCAAAAGACAATGACGTAGACCAAGTCTCCACAAAATCCGTATCTCTACACTAGTCAGACAATCTCTCAGATCGAAGGTGTCCGGACGTGTCTCTCGCATATAAATGGGATCTAATATAACCTGCATATCAACCATCTTGTCAGGATTTTCAAAGGTTTTTCCTTAGACTTTTTTTTCCAAAACTTTGCCAGCCACATGCAGCTCACTATTACAAATGTGGTGCATTTATACAAATGCGTTGCAAGACAAGGCATTTGCGTCGCATATTCCATATACATTGCACAACACCAACCAAAATTTCTACCTATTGCAAATGCAGTGCATATCCTCTAACCTGTCTATCTGCTACATATGCGTTTCACAAATGTATATGCGGTTCACTAACCTACATGCATTTATGCTAGATGCAGATGCGTTCCATAAGTACATATGTGGAGAATTTTCTAACACATGTGTTTAATACCTAAAATGCCTATCCTAGCCTAGACGTGTTTTCACATATGCATCGTCCCACTATCAAATGCGATGCATACGACATATGCATTGATTCTAAAAGACTGCATATGCTAATTAGTTTTTACATGCCTAAATCTACGTGCAGAAGAAAAATTCAAAGGCTCATTTTCAGGTACATACCGGTGGTCCTGCATCGGCTGGCCGCCTAAAATTTTGAATCTGATATCCTCGATGCACAATATATGGAATGGGATCCATCTTCATCCACTAGTCAGAGAAAAATCTCAGTTCTTCAAACTCCTCCGGGTGCAAATGAATTGGTAACCAATTCTTATTTATAGCTAGGGTTTGGGTGGCATTTCTTTTTACCTAGTCTATTGGCCGCTTAACCTTCCAACTTTAAATGACTCGTGCACCTCCGTAACATCTCCAAATTCAATTCCGTCAACTCCATAGCATTTTTGACCATCAAATTGACTTATCGAGAATATTTCCTGATTTTTTTGAAACTTTTCAAAAATTTCTCAATTTTCCCGAGGGGGCAGACCCTGACCTATTTCATGTTGGGACACGATCGAGGCATATTTTCTTTGGTACAATGCCTAAACAACATTGTATCAAAGAGGGGCAAACTGTAGCTATCGAAAATTGGTCTAGGCCTGCAAGTACATATTTGACATAATTTTCTATTATCCATGGTCATGATTAAATAATGTTTATTATTTAATTACCTTTTCTAAACACATATTTCCCCTATTAATTAAATACCCCTTTTAATTAATTCATTATGACCTTTATTCAACTTGATTAATTAAATAAATCATATTTATTTAATTATGTCGCTAACTAATTAATTCTTCTTTCTTAATTAAATAATTCATTTTTTAACTACCCCCTTTGTCATATTTCAACTATAATTAAATATTTATTATCTAATTATTCATTTAACCCCCTTTATCATATTTCAACTATAATTAAATATTTATTATTTAATTATTCAATTCCACCTTTTCAACTATCAAATTAAATAAATTACATTATTTATTTAATTTAAATTTCTTATTTTCGAATGTTGAATTAAATCATTTATGTCACATTCTTCTATCAATCAGTTATCTAATCATTCACTCACCTTCTGACTCCAGATTTATTTTTAGTTCTCCAGTTATCTCTAAATTCAACAACTGATTATCTCTGTGACAAGACTCTTTGTCACAACTGGTTAGTTAACTAGTTCTAACTCATATGCATGATGTATTTATTAATTAAATATCTTTATTTAAATAATTAACTCATGTTTGCATTCAAATTCTTCATCTTCGAGTTCTAACTTTGTCTTTTACATTCAAAGTCTATTTCTTCTATTTTCGAAGACTCTTAACGAAAGATTAAGATCTTGAACTCTTGTTCAGATTCCTATTTTTGAACAGTCTTGAGACAAGATTAAGTTATCGTTCTAATTTAATCTTTATCTGTAATCTTTTCTAACTCATGTTCTATCTGACACAGAACTCACATCGCATGGCATTCATCAATCTCATCCATCGATCTCTCTTTCAATCTGAGCCGATCGTTCGAAAACCAAAAATCTATAAAATGACCTGCCACTATCATTATTCCTCCTCTCGAAATCATACACTTTTGAGAAGAAAATTATCTTCGATATTTTCTTAGACATTCAACACGCTTATGCTTGCATCAATACTGAAAATCTAAGGGAAAGACTACTGAAAGGCAAAATGGAGAAGGACAATCGAGATAATTCGAAGGAGTGGACGCATATTCGGTGAGAGCTTTCCAATTGATTTGTATAGTTTAATTATGTTTACTTTCTTTGTTCTTTGTTATTTGATTTTAGATTAATATTGTTTAGATTAGGATTAACATCATTTATTCTAGTTGCAGATTCCAGATCTTTAAATCTAATGTTATAGTCATAATATAATCCCTTTATCATTTAGGGTTGAAATAATCTCTTTATCATTTAAGGTTGCTCCTATATAGCACTCAACCCTCATTTGTATTATCACTCTTCTCTCTTGAATTTTGTAAGTATTTTATTTTTGAGGAATAGCAAATATTTGGTTTTTAAAGCTCTTGTGTGGAAGGTGTTTTTTTCATTGTTTGATCCTATGTCTCATGTTATTCAAAAAACTGACATTAAATAATTTATGAAGAAATTGGTCCATAAACATGAAATGTGAACTATTTATATTTTTTATAACTTTTAATATTTAATTTTTTAAGAAAAAATAGTCATCCATATAGACATAATTCTTTACACAATGAAAAAATAATCATTTTATGATTAGCTTAGCTCAAATTATATTTTTGTTACATGAGGGGTTTTCAAAAATAGTAATTAAAAAATTTATTTGGAATTTTTTTATAAAAAATATCTTCATCAATTTTCACTATAAAACACATCTTTCCCCAAAATTAATTAAAAAAATACTTTTATTTAGATTAAATTATTCTTTTCATACATGTGCATGTTATGGCTCTAAAAAAGTGACTTTAAAAAAGTGATTTGTGTATCTCCTATACAAAATTAATTTGTATCATCTTGGTATTATAATACATTAAATGGTTGAAAAATAGACTCAAAATCCTACATTTCATATTAGTAGACTTTCTTAAGGTTATATGTGTAAGTTCTTCAAACATTTACTCCAAGTATGACAAACTTTGATTTTTAAGAAAAACATTTCCACTTTTAGTCAAAAAGTGGACCCAACTTCTTGAACTTACTCATATACTTGTGAAAGAATTTCCTATTCTACATATATATATTCAACATAAAATAAAGATAAATGGGAAATTCAATAAATCGCTTTTATTACAAACATAGAAGTTAATGGATACAATATTATTCGATATGTTCATATATAAACAAGATCAACTTGAGTGTAGGAAGATTTGATCCTAGTATATAAATTATGGAACCAAGTTTTAAACATGCTCATGGACTCATTTGGTTCTTTGTGTGCAACTAAAAATTCATCATATAATACTTCTAGATAAATGAGATCTCTAAAGTGATTAAGGAATATTGTCTCCAATTAATTACAATATCTAATGGATCCATTTGGTAAGCCAAGATAGCAATTGAGAGCCACCTCATATATTTTGAAAGGAATAATCAATTGGAAATAACCTCATATTAAATCTAAGTTTTGATAGATGCATATTTGAAATCTTGAACATGTTCTTCTATTGTCCAAATTCCCCCATGAACATTTTTAGGGAATAATTTCTCTAGAATTTTAATAAGATCATGTGTAGTACCTCAAATAGCTAGAGGGAAATTTATTGCATTGAGAAAATAGCCATGGGTGAGATTTGATGGATAATAAATAGAATGACATGATCCCATAATCTTAGTGAAGAGTTATTTGAATGTGTATACCTTGATCTAATTTTTCCTTTTTCAAAGTCTCTTCTCTTTCTTTAAAATGATTTCATCATGGAATTGAACACTGTGCTATAAAATGTTTATACCCTTTCATAAGTGCAATGATATGCATGATTAAAAAATTATTGTGGATTTAACCATAAACCTCTTTAGGACCAATATTTCTACAAGTAACATTATCTTATGGAATAAGATTTAAATTCATTGAGCATAATCAAATATGCCTTCCTAAAGATAATATAGCATGGTCCACATTACATAATAATGCATTAAATATCAAATTATACATGTGAGTATACTTATGACACTATTTAAATGCTTTAGTTAAAATTTGAAGTCATTCTAATGAACTAATAATAATACACACCATGATTACTACTTGGTTTAAAAAAATTATTTGATAATTATTGCAATAAATAGATTACTTCATTAAATAATAAAATTTGTGAAATATAAATAGAAAAATATATATTTTTTGATTCAATATTTCTTTTAGGCTTGGGTTATTTTTGCACCATCTAGTGTACTCATTTTTACATAAAAGTCAACAAGAGTGAGAATTTATAAAATTTATTTTGTTTTCTAATTTAAGATTAGAAAAGTGAGATTAGAGTCTATTGCAAGGTCCATATGCATGCTTGAATTTCACTATGTGAATCAAAGGAAGGATCTACCTAAAGAATAAGAAAATATTCAACCCAAAGGTTCAAATCTAGGTAGTGATAGAAACTAGTAGAATCATACGAAGAAACTATAACAATAAAAATCAAAGGCATGGTTTGTTAAACTTGAAATATTCTCCATGGGCTATAATGAAAGTGTTGGGCTCTAATTTAAGGTATCAAGAAAAATGACTAATCATTTGTACCTTCTAAGTAAGAAGAAAAAAATCACCCAAGATTAAATGTTTTGATTAGATCAAGACAAGAAGGACTCGTACCCTTGTACAAAACAACCATCAAGGAAAAAATAGGGGCTCACGAGAAGTGAAACGCCAAAAAATAAAAAAATAAAGAAACAACACTAACCGACCAACAAAAATAGCAAAAACAACAAACAAAGCAAAACCAACAAGGGATCGAAATAGTCACTGATCTTAATTTGAAAAATCTAAATATTAAATGTTAACTAAGATGTCTTTAAACTTTTTTGGTGAATTGGAAGAAATGAAAACAAATTATTTTACAAGTGAAAGTTATTGTGAATCCCAATGCCTCTTTTGAGGTATTTTTTTATTAAACCCTCAAAAGAAAACAAGATTTTGACTTCATGGCTCTATAAATTTGGGTGGCTACTTGTATGGGTGATATAATATCATAAATTAATTAACAATATTGATGTTTGTAGAGTGTAGTTGGAACTATTACATGCTTAGAAAAAAGTTCCCCAACTATTTACATGGATAGGACCTAGTGTTTATTAGCCCATATAAGTTAGTCACTTCCACTTCATCTGTAAGTCCCATATA
This sequence comes from Sequoiadendron giganteum, assembly GCA_007115665.2. Lineage (NCBI taxonomy): Eukaryota > Viridiplantae > Streptophyta > Pinopsida > Cupressales > Cupressaceae > Sequoiadendron > Sequoiadendron giganteum. The sequence continues at coordinate 463,102,567 of CM021105.1, read as the reverse complement.
GGTAAAATTCATAAAAAATCATTCTAAATATTCCCCCCTAAGAATATTTCACTTATGAAATGTTAATTAAAGTGAAAATACAAAGAAACCATAAAGAAGAGAAGAAATGAACCTCTCACCATAAATCAAGAAGTTATTACATATGTTGTGAAGTGATTGTAGTAGTCCTACAAAAGTAAGATTACTAACTATAAAATATCTTCAACAAATTAATTTAGTTGTTATTTCTCCACCCTTAATTAGGAAAATATAAGTATCATGACTGCAAATTTAGATGTATGACATTAATAAAAAAAATTGAAATAGATGTGCCTTAGAAGAAATAAATAACCACAAAGAGTGAAGACTTGAGGAGATAGCAATAGTACAAAAAAACAAGGAATTGTGTATAAAAAATTAAGTAATGTAGTAGTGTTGCATCATCATAAGAAGTTTTTCCTTCATTGAACATAACACTTTATACATCCCAAAGCATTATTGCTAAATGGCTTAAGGCATAGGTTCTTCCTCTTCCATGTAAGATTCTATGAAAGTCACTAAAAATGGTATACATTTTAAATACACCCCATTAAAAAAAGAAAATGAATGTCATTGTGCATTTTTCCCATCTAAGAGCCTTGGACTATAGGTCTAAATATAAGTAGGTCTATAAATTATATTTCTCCTTCAAGTAGGTTCATTGCAAACCTCTCGTTAGTTTGAAAGTCTATTGATTAGTAATCCTCCCAATCCTATGTTGCAAATGAAAAATATTATAGAAATCCTAAAATGCAAACATGCAAAAAGTTATAGAGATTTTAAATGTGTAAGCATACAAAAAGGTTCCAAAACCTCTAAATATCTAAATGTAAAAAAAATTGAAAGCCCTAAATGTGCAAATGTATGAATATGTGAATTTTTAGTACCATCACATGTGTGAATATGCAAAAAAACAAATCCAATTTTTCCTCCCAAAGTGCAAGAAGACTTCAAAACCTTAAATCAAGCCTATTAACCTATAAAATATTTTTTGCATCCATTTACAGAACCTATTTTAATTTAAATATGGATCATATTTTAGTTTTTGTTTAAAATAATAAATTACTACGAAACTCATGTGTTGCAAGGTTTGATAATGTTAAAGTACACGACACTTAGAAAATGACCAATAATTCAAAGAAAACATTAAAGAGGACTTGCAAAAAGGAGAATGGAATGCATTTGCATGTTAAATATTAGCTCACGGGTAATGAAGAATTATAAAGAGAACTTGTAGAATAGAAGATGACCTACATTTGCATATCAATTTTTTATCCAAGGATAATGAAAAATTATAAAAAGAACTTAGGGAAAAAAATTATGATATGTATTTTTATGTCAAATTTTAGCTTAAGGGCAATGGATAATTAAAATCTAGAAATGTATACATTTATACGATTTTTTTTTATTATTTATTAATTTGACTGATATATTTTTAGGAGGGAGATATTTTGATTGATATATACATATTTTCCTATTCATTAAACCTACAAATATGTAACTGCAACTTATTTGAAAGGATTGAAAACATGTTTTTAAATGAATACAATTTATTTGCACAATTACACAATCTTTTCCTTTTTTGGTTTTTTGATCTCTAAGCATGGTATCTCTTACTTTGTACACTTAATTCATGAATATTGAATCAATCCAAAACATGTTTCACACCACTAATCCAAAATATGTTTCACATCACTAATCCAAAATATGTTTCACATCACTAGTATCTTGTTGATAGTGAAATATTTTGTGAGTTCAACCGAAGTATGTTTGTATAGCTCAAATATTAAATATTTATTACGATCCTTTGGCAATTGAAGTTGTTTCTTCAACCTACATTAAGAGTAGAGTGGAAGGAGTTATGACCTTCATGATTTCTTTTTTCCTTTAAAATTATAGTCTATTATGTATTAGCTACAATATTTTAGGTCAAGCCAAGAGAGGTTTTAAGTCAAATTCATCTATTCAATTAATAGTGTACACAGTTTAGAAATAATGAGCTTAAGGTTTCTTACCCTACTTTTTATAACATTTTATCTCCTTGTTAGAATAGTTTTGATTAGTTATAATTTTGGTTTTAGTTTTCCATGTGTAGTGACAAGGTTTGTGAATGAACAAAGTGATGAATTAATTTATATTAAAATCTTAAAATATATATTTTTTGGTTGATTTATCATGTCTCAGGATTCTGATTTTAGTGTTTATGTGTTGATAAAATAGTTTTAGGCTACCATTTCCTTCAAATTGATGTTGAAAATAAATATGTAAATGTCTTAAATTTATATATATAACATATGCATGGTCATGAATCTAAATGTGATTAAAAGTGGTTTTAGGCCACACACAATTGGTTTTACCACATTAGATCATTAGAATTTGTTAATGAACTTTTGTATTCCACCAAAGCCCCTTGAGTGATATTGCCAAAGTGTTCTCATACTTAGTTACTTTAATTAACTTTGAAGCTTGCAAACCAAATAGAGACTCTTGAAGTTAAGAGTCTCCAAATAGAGAAACATTTGTCATTCAAACATGCTGATGTGTCAAAATATGCATCGACGAGACTAATGAAAGAGATATGCAATCTTAAATTGGTTTTCCTAAAAATTAAGAAACAATTCAACCCAAAGGCACAAATCTAGAAAAAAAAAATGACTTTTTTTTTAAAGGTACTAGCACCAAAATGAAACAAGAGTTGAAAGCCTCTCGATTAACTATAGATAATAGTGTTAGGATTCACTCTAAGGGACTAAGAAAAATGGCTAACTTTGTATCTTCCAAGTAAGAAAAATAAATTGAAAAATTGAAGAATGAATCTTGTAGAATTTCAATGACCCAAAATTAAAAGTCACTCTTCATAAAAGATGGAAATGGGTGAATTAGAAGAAAGAACTCAAGTTGATTATGCAAGTGCTTGTAAATCCCAATGACAAGGATTTGGATAGATATTGTATGGGTGACATTATATCATAAATTCCCTTACCAATGTTGTTTTCAGAAGGTAGATGGAATTGTAGAATGTTAAAATATGTTCTCCATTAACATTTATCCAACCAGCAGAATGTACATTTCACTGTATTTATTAATTAATTGAGAATAAAAATATATTATATTATGATTTTCAATAAATTAATAAATACGAGCAAATGTGCAATCTAATAACTACATAGACAATATATTATTGACACTGTAGAAAGGCCAAAAAATAAAAGAAAAGTCCAAGTAGAAAGTCCAAAGCACTGCACTCTAATCACTCACACATTTGACGAAAACAGGGAAATCATTTAATAATTAATTAATAAGTTTTTTCACTTTATTCATTTAAGTTAAATTTTAGTGTTTTTTATTGTTAAATTTTAGTGTTTTTGTATGTTAGCCAACAGCACCAGCTCTTCTTATCAATCCCTCTACATCACTTCAAAATATCTTTAGATACCAACAATCTCAAAACTCAGTACAATTCTTGATGTTAATTGGTCTCATTGTATTAAGTTAGAATTCTACTCGTGTTTTATAACATCATACAGCGATGCATATGGTACGTGATAAATTGATAGGGAGCAGCTGCCACATGCTTTATAACTTACTGTCATTTATATTTCTCAACGAATTTTTTGGTGATGTCTGTTTATATTATGAATGAATATATTTGTACAATTCTTTATTGAAATTGGATTAATATATTGTCCATCAGAATCATCAGATGAACTTAATTTAATCACATGTTTTAATAAAAGTGTTAATTTTTCAAGAATGCTTTTGAAATCAAATATATTATTTTTTTTGAGTTTTTTAAATTTATTTTATTCTTTTTCTTGAAACATCTCAGTCAAAGAGTCAGTGTATTTGATTCAGATATTCTTGTAAACCAAATATTTCCATTTGTATAATTATTTTCATAAAAAATGGATTCAAACTACTGAGTAGACATTACTCAGATTCTGTAATATAAATTTGTTTCCACTAATTCTAATATTATTCTATTTATTTATTCAATTATCATCTTTTCAATCTAAAATTTAAAACTGTCAATAATTGCATGGTGGAATGGTTAAATTGTGTTGTTATTCTTGTCATCAGGATTCAAACCCTATTGAAATGTAATTGTTGAAAATTTATATTAAACATGAGGTTTCCTATTTGTAACCTCACAGATTCATAAATTTTGATCAAAAGCATTTACCCTTATTAATAAAAAAAAAACCTAAAACTTAAAACAATATAATCTAGTGTGAACTACAACATTTTTACTTTCCACCCTGTACCCAATCTGTGAGGATTGAATTGAACTATCTAACATTTTTACTCTCTACCTTAATATAAGGTACCTAATCTCTGAAAAGAATGAGAAGGATTGAATTGACAGAGTGCTGAAAGATTTAATGTTCACATGCATGTCAGAAGATGAGCGACTTTCATAAGAGCCGTTTTCTTATTGTCCATGCGCAATCCATGATCTGTAATGAACCACCCAACGCCACTTGCTATTGTGAGTGTGACTCATTAATAAATGGAGACTTCAAATCCAAGATTCTAAATCTGTTTGAAGGAGACAACTGAAATGAAAAATCTGCAATTAAAATGACAGGTGGAAAATGACTTGACCTAACACAGAGAACCCTTTACCAAGAAGGAACAAATATTTGCAGAGCTTAATTGAGACAATTCATTGATGTCATAGAGCTTTTTATGTTGCGGGACTGACTACCTTATTAATATTTATAATCAGGCGACTTTGTAAAGAGTTGGCTAGCAATATTCAAGTGCAATTGCATCAATGCATGGTAAATTCAAGAGAAATGTAACTTATTTGAAAAGGATATTAGGGTTAAGTGTTAGATGAGGGAAGAGTTCAATAAAAATTAATATAAAACCAAAGTTATAAATGAATTGGGTTCGATTGGATTAAATATATTCTTATGTTGGAATTTTAAGATTGAATTAGATTATTGTTTTCAAATTTGCAAATCAATTTTATTCTATTGTTGTTTGAATCTGTACAAACATACAAAAAAGGATTTACTTGGGGATTAGATGTTGCATATAAGGAAATGAACTAGCCGAAGTTCAATTAATGGAATCCATTTACCTTGATCTTTTAATGTTCAAATCTGTTAAGGAACTAGTAATGTTTGTAAATGCCTTTTAGGGAATTTGTTGAATTGTGAGGGATTTGTTCTCCTCAAACAACCTCTAGGTGAATTGATTCAAACTACTATGAGGATGCCTGTCAAAGTAAAAAAAAAACTAAGAGCAATGTGGAAAGATATTTTCAAACACTCAAAAGATACTAGTATGCTTAAAAAGGATACAAATACATTCTTGGATTCACCTTGTAATAAGTGCTCCATCATAAACATACAAAACAGAAAAATTATAAAATGAGTAGCATATGTGATAGATTTTAAATATGCACTGACAACAAATTTTATAAAGGAACTATCTTCAAAATAAAAATTTAATAAAGAGGATAAGGTTGAGAGATTCTATCTACTTGTGGAAAGTTGTAAAACTTTGTCTAAGTGAAAATGTGGTAGATCTTTGACTATGTGAAAGATTTTATCAAGATACCCTCAAAATAGAACTGACTATAGGGTAAGTGCAAGCTAATGGATGCACTTTTAGTGGAAGTGTCAATTTTTTTAGCTTTAAAATAAGTACATGTTTTTTTTTTAAAGATGGGTACCCATTTTAAAGCAGATACTCATTCCAAAAAGTTTGAAATTCACAATCCATATTTTTCATTTGGTTTTAAGCTCAAAAAAAGAATGGTAACCCAATCCTTAGACTTGGACCTACAAGTACAAGGCCATGTTAACAACAAGTGAAAATATTGACTTTAGCAATGTGGTTGATGACTTTTTAAAATATTTTTTTATGAAATTAATACCCATTATAAATGATGATGTCTAGTTTTCCAATGTGTAATTTTTTTAATGATTCAACATGTTTTTATATTTATTAATTACTTTCCAAGGAAAGTGGTTCACGAACTTGAAATGTCAAGTATTAGTATTTTTTAATATTTTTTATTTTTTAAAGTTTTTTAAATAAAAAATATAGGTCATAAATCTAGACATCATTTTTTACACAATGAAAAAATTTAAATCATTTTATTATTAGTTTAGCTAAAATTATGTTTTTCATAATGAGGGGTTTTTAAAAATATAAATTAGTGTAAATAAACAATTAATTAAAAAATCCTTATCAAACTTCACTATAATACACATCTTTCTCCAAAAGGAGTTAGAAAAATATTTTATTTAGGTCAAATTATGCATGTTGTACATGTGCATATTATGGACCTAAAAAGGTGATCTTTGTACATCCTATGCAAAATTAAGTTGTATCGTATGAGTATTAGAATAAACTATATATTGTTAAACTAAACTCAAAATCCTATATTTCATATTATTGAACTTTCTAAATATTCTATGTGTATGTGTTTCAAAAAAATTCTTCAATTGTGACAAACTTCGATTTTCAGGAAAAACAATTCAACTTTTTTGTCAAAAATTGGACCCAACTTCTTGCACTTACACTATGAGTCTATCAATATACCACAATTCATAAAAGAAATTTTAATGAGATGCATGCCTCCTTTCATTGGTTTCATACAAAAAATACAAGAAATTGGATGAAATAAGAAAATATATAATAATGATAAAACCTTGTAAATATGGTATAAGTAAGGCCCACAAGAATTTATTCCTTCTATGGGTGATGCAATTTTATACTATATATTTGAAAGGAAGCATGGTATACAAAAATTCTTCCTACATGAATCTATTAAGGAAACATTATGCAAATTTTTAGAAGACCCTTTCAGTTAGAGTGAGGAGATGCACATTTTAGGAAAATAAAAAACATTAGTATTGATGATTATATTTATTGTTTCCTTTAAACTTGTACCAACAATGGGAAATATTGAAACCATGGGAGGTGTACTACCCCTCCGTTTTGCCTCTTGTTTGGTTTGCTTTATGCTATGTTTGGTTACAACTACTTTGATACTGGATACATTTTGTTATGATGTTTTGATCACTACTATTGACCGACAACTATTATTGTGTGATGTGTTGGCCTAATTATTGTTTCACATGCTTTAATGGTTTAATGTTGTTAGTAGAGTTGACATGAGATTTTATTATGAGATTATTGATTATGATGTTAATGTCAATTCTTATTGAGTGTATTGGTGAAGAGGACCGTTCCGCATCACTCGCTTGTGAGCACCCTACGAATCCGTAATTTCTTCTTCATGGTGTGTATTATATGCTGGATATATTGTATGATGTTGTTTACTTGGTTTCAGGATTGCAGGTACATGACATCGACTCCACCTGGTTTCACAGGTTCGAGCGTGTTGATCCAACGGTTAAGTTTACACCCTAGCCTTAGTGTGTCGTCAGTTGTGTGTGTCGGGTCATTGTCTGTCTTGCTTTAATGTTATTTAATTCTGAAGGATTCTTGATTTGGAAATAGATATTTAAAATAATTGCATTTATATCATGTTGATGGTTATTTAATTTAAATAATGCAATGTGGATAAAAGTTTATATTTAAATTAATTAATTATATTTAATTTATTTATTTAATTAAATTTAATCCAGGGGGTTTAATTTAGTTATTAAATAATTAAATTAATTAATTAAACATGATGCAAGAGAATGAAAGGAAATAAAAGAATTAAAATTAACTTTGGAATTTAATTTCAACTTGTGGGAATTAAATTAGAAATTGTAATTAAATGTTTATTTGGGAAATTAGTTGCAACTTTGGAAATTAATTTATTATTTGAAATTGCATTGAAAGTGGGTTTCGAAAATTGAAATTGAAATTGAAATATCTAATTTGCATGTAATGTGAATTAGGGTTGTATTATGTATTCTTGATTTATAAGGAATGCATGTTTTAATTTTGGGAGAGAAAAAGTTTTTACAAAAAATTCATTTTTACAGCAGAGAAGAAATTTTGGAAAAAAATTGCACAAAGAAGGGTTTGAAGAAAGTTTTGATTGTAGAATTGATTGGAGGAAATATTGTTTGCATTTTTTGGGTTTTGGGTTGGATTCATTGGATGATTGAAGAAAATTCGGGAGATCTTTGGAGGAGGCTTGCATCAGAAATTAATCTTTTCCTGTAGCTTCTTGAACCAGGTTTTCCTCTTTTTGTTTTATTGTTCTTGGTTACTTTTAAAATAGTAGTGATTAAAGATTTGTTTGTTAAATCTGTTTTAGAAAAGAAATTTGTTATTAGAAGAAAAAAATTAAATAAATTTATAGCTTTTGCTTTGTGAAAATTCTTGAGTGAAAATTGGGAAAACCTCAGTTGAATTTAAATTATTTAAGGAAATCGATTGTTTTGTTATTGGAATCAAACATAGAGATTGAACAATACATTTAGAATGTTTTTAGAAAATGTAACCTCTATAGGAAATCAAATTTATTTTTGAAAACCCTCTGTAGAAATTAGGTGGAGAAACTTTGAGCTTTTTTGAAACTTCGGTTTTTAATTTAGATCCATTTGATTTTTCTGCTAATTGTTCATGAATTTGAGAAAATAGTTTAAAAGAATTAATTCTTAAGATCTCTATGAAATTTGGATTTTCTGGAAAAAGAGTTTTACAATTTCTCTTACAAGTGAATAATTTTCACAAATTTCCCCAATTATTTATTGTTGAAATTCATTTTATATATATATATATATATATAATACATATATATATTCTTTTTGAATTTTAAAAAATATTTTAAATCTTGAATCGTCGTTCGTACGGTAGATGAAATCCTAAAATTTGTAAAGGGTTTTTTTTTTTTTAAAAGAAAAGAAAAAAGTTGAAGCGAATTTTACATTCGCTGTACATTGTATTATGGTGGGGTGCAATGCAATCCTCAACACCACTTTCCCCACACTAAGGAGGGTGTGGCTATCTCAAGGACAACGCCCTCCACTAAGTGGAGGGAGCGTTGCCTTGAGGCAGCGCCACCCCCTTTGGGAGGCCGCGAGCATGTAAGGTGGGGCGGGGGTTTGGCCACAACCGACCCCTCCCCAATCTCTTTAAAGTATTTTTAATTTATTATTAGTAAATGTTTCATAAAAGTTGTCTGCTGCTTTTTAAGATTTAAATTCATTTTATTTTATAAGTATGGAAATTTCATGTTAGATGAAATTCAGATTTTGTTATAATGTGAATTAAATATTATTTAATATATATATATATATTAAATAATGAAATGATTAAATTATTTAGTGTGTAAAATTGAATATTATTAATATGGTTTCATTTATTCCAATTTGTCGAATGGATAAAAAAACAAAATAAAATAAAATAGTTGATAATGTAAAGTATGTATATATATACATGTGTATTTCAATTAGGAGTATAATCAATTTTTAATTTGTTTTATTTAGTGCATGTCAATTATATATTTAATAAAATATACATTGTAAATGTATATATGTCAGTATATAAATTAAAATATAATTATCTGATGTATATGTAGTTTATATGTATAATTTTATATTTAAATGGTTTTAGTTCAAATGTGATTATTTGTAAATAAACATTTAAATTATATATAGTGTATATATGTATTTAAATGTGTGCATGTTAAGTGGTAGTGGTTGATATAACTGAAGAATTGTAGGAATATTTATATTTGAAGGTTTGTTTAATTAATGAGATTTAATTGGAAACAGTATGAATGCATGGTTAAGTAGATAAGCCAAAAGATATTTTTATACATTGATGAAATTGCATATTCTTAAATGAATAGTTGAAGAGACATAGACTCTAGATAGAAAATTGAAAAGATTGTTTGCAATAGTGTTAGGTTGTATTAGAAGTAAATATAGGAAATGATTATATTGAAAAAGGAAAATATTTATTATGTTTTATTTATTTCCATAGAGCAATTTAATCGTTGTGATTGGAATATTAAAGAATATATATAATTAAGTTTATTAATATATATATTTGGTGTATATATAATATGGAACATATATATGTATATATATATTAAGTGTAAATTCATTATCGTATTTTATTTTAATAAGATGCATGCAATTTATTATTGAATAGAGATTTAAAATGGATTGATTAGTGTATATGGGTAAATGGATAGAGAAACGATATTTATTATATTAAAGTGATTGAATGTTCTAAATAGAAAATTGAATGAGATGTAAGATTTGGTTAGGAAATGGAAAGAGTTTACTTGCATGGATTTGCGTTGATTTAAAAGTAAATTAAGAAGTTGTTTATATTGATGAGGCAAACAGTTAGTTTAATTTATTTTATTTCAATTAGAGCAATTAATTTATTGTGAATGAAATATGAAAGAGATATGGATATAGAATATCCAAAAATAGTAATTTTCTCGTGATTGCCTTAAATGTTCTAGTTTCTCTGTATTTCGTAAAGGGATGTAAGTTTAAATTGTTTGAGACTTGCTATAATGGAAATAGAAATATGGGTATATGATTATTTGAGTTAACCTTGTAAGTGTGTCTTTGACCTTGTTAACGTTACCTATTGAATGAATATGGATTTAGGAAATCCAAATATTAGATTTGATTAATGACTTGAATGCTTTTGTTGCTACGTCGTCAAGTTGCATTGTGGGTTTTGGGATTTAGTGTTAGTCCTAAATTATAAGTTTTCCAGAAGAACTTAGAGGATAAGGGTTGTTGAATCTTTATGCCATCCAGTTGTTTTCCCTTGGGTAATGCATGGCGTCTTTTCAGTTTTACCTGGTTTCCATGAACGGGGATGTCTTGTACCTCCTGTGAAAGGAGTGGACTATGTGTTTGTTGCCTCCAAGATGTTTAGAGTGAGTTCTATCTTTTGTTTCCTCATTGTGTTGGAGTGGATTATGATGCCTAGTTGGTATGCACTTATGTTTCCCCTTGGTGGATTTTTTGGGTGTGTGTTGTCGAATAGAAGAGTGACTTTTGTCAGGGGTCGGAGCCCAAAGTGGTAAATTGGGTAACCTTCAGAAGTGAGTTAATCAAGTGATAATTAAATTTATGTACTTAGATGATTAGGATGTCTTTCACACTAATCAAGATAATTTAAGCCTCATTCATAGACACAAGGGCTCGTTTAGACTTGGGATGAGTGAGAAGGCCTAGAATGGCATAGTCATTTATCTTGTCAGTACGAGAGGTAGTTGATGTTGCATGAGTGAGTATGAGGTTCAGGATTCCGTTGAGGCCACCAGGATTACCAGAGCCTATGAAGAATGCCCAGAGGAGATCTCATGACTACTATGTGATGACACTCTATCTAGGGCAATAGTTGGTTTTGTTTTATGTGTATGGTTCTCTAAACATATTTGATCTATTTTATGTTTGGAAGCAATGTGACTTATGTCAGTGATGTGAATGTTGTACTTGATTTGTACTTTTATTGTAATTGAGTTGTACTTGTTAGTTCATTTGTTTGGCTATATCAGTATGAGTCAGTATGAGTTTGCCTTTGGTTAGTGGATTGTAGATCTTTGTCCATGTTACTTTGTTACCATCTCCTAGCATGGGGGGTGGGCCTTCGGGTACCACTTGGTTGGGTGGAACATGTACCAAAACCATTGGGTCCCCATCTATCTTCAATACTTGGTGGCGAGACGTCCAGATGGATAGCTTGCAGTTCTTGTTGTAATTTCTTGCATTATAATATTTCAGATTGTATAAGTTATTTGTCCCTCTTTTGCTATGAGGTGGAGTTATGTAATTGTAATACATTTGTACTATTGTCTCATTTTGGGAATGAGTGATGTAACTTTTGGATTAAGTTAATGATTATGAGATTGTATCTTGGTTGATTATCTTATTATGTTATGTGGTATTTTTATGATGTATGATGTTTATTTCTTAAAGTTTATAATGCTATGGTTATATGTAATATGTATGTGTGGGTTTTAGTAATCCTAACCTTGTAGCCTTAGAGGTTGTTGTTAATTAGTAAGTGAATGTGTATGTTAAATTCACTTTAAAAAAAAAAAAAATTGGTTCGCTTAAGATGTTAATTGCAACTTCCTTTAAGGTTACTTGGCGGGGCATTATAGGAGGTGGCTTGCAAGATAACTTTTGGGATTTTAGAATTTTTCTCTTTGTAATATCTTTCCTAAATTTTAAGTCTATGGAGAAAAAGGGAAGAAAATAATTCTTAAAACTATACTAAGGTGATGTGCCAAATGATACTTTGATACTAATAATAAGACAACATAAAATTTACTATTCCAGAATAATATTCAATTCTAGCATCAAACACCATATTCATGGATGATTTCAAACCATTTACAAATATTACTCATTAAGAAAAATAAATAAATACATGGTTTGTAACAAAGAAGAACTATTTTAAGATAAATATGCAAGCATAGAATGTCAAATTCTCTTCATTGTTGAATTGAAAACAAAATATCAAAGGTATAGTTTTCATAGTAATAAAATATTCAATTAGCCTTGAGAAACACCCATTAAGGCCTAAAAATACCTATTGAATTTTCTCCTTGCCTAAAAGATCCTTTCTTGATTGCATATGTACATCTACTTTATATAGTTTGGTGATCACTTACTTGAAACTTCAAAAGTTACAATAGACATGACTCGAATGTTGTCTTTTTAGAGAACTTTAGTTAACTATAGATCAAAATTAGGAAATACTCAACCTTTTAGATGCATGCAATCCTTTTCTTGCATGACATGAATCATCAAGTTGCATTGGTAATACAGACTAAGGACTATGAGTTGACTATAATATATCTAAGGAATGTTAGAATGACACATGTTTCATATGTGAAGCCTCTAATTTTTTTTGACTTAGTTTGACTTAGTAATATTCAATCTATTAGCCTATTTTCACCCTTGAAGCCTACATATTCATGTTTTGTAAATAAAAATATTTGAAGGATTTAGGTGCCTAAAAAAATGTAAATAAATAAAGAAAGGTCATCTTTAGGTTTTATTAAGTCCCCAAAAGTCCATGCTAAAAATTCCTTTTGAGGTTTCTTAGGTGCCAAAGCATGGAAATGGAGAAAAATAAAAGGAAACAAATTAAAGGAGACTCTTATTCTTTCACTAGCTTCCATGTTGAAGATTTCCTCTTGAATATTTAGGGCATCTATCATAAAAGAATGAGTGTTTTATTTTGTTTGGCATAGAATAAAGAGGAAGCTCATGGTGTGGCATGAGACTATTAGAATTTTCTTGTAGATCTTTACAAGTTGAAGCACCACGTTACATAGGCCAGGTAGAAGATATGACACATTGCTAGGAGGAATGAGAGATTCCAAAGACTCATTTATGTCTGCCACATGGTCAAAATGTCATCATAATGCTCTTTTTTCATGGTATGCATTATGCATGCTTCGCTAGGACTCTATTGTCATTTAAAACTTTGTGGAAGTCATTCAGGGGTCATAAAAAACTCCCAAAGTTTAGAATAATATATATATAATAATTTTAAAAACATTTTTTTCATCTCATCCATGGGTCTCCAAGGATATATGCATACTTAAGTTGTAAGCCAGATAGAATCTTATATGATTTAGGGTTACTACTATCACAATGAGTCTCCAAGAGCATACTCTATAGCATATAATTTTCGAAACCTATAGTATTAAAATAATATAGTGAATTGAGATCAAATTTTGTATAATTATTTAAGCCCTAAGGTCCTTGGATGAGCAATCAAAAGGTTCAAATAAAAACAAGCAGTGATTCTAGTCATTCATGGCCACAAGCACATTCTAGAACACTCTTATCTACGATGTTCCCAAGGTTGTTGGATTTGAAGGATTTGAAGTGAAAAAGGTTTAGGGACAACTTATAGTGGACAATTCATAGATGGTAGTGATCAAGAACATGGGGTAGTTCATAAGAATAAGTGAATAGCTCTCAAGTGACAGATGACAAATAAAATGGATATCAAAGGACATTATGAAGCCTTGTCAAGAGTGTAATGATTCCTTCAAAGTTCCAAACACATATGTAAGACCCTACAAACCTATAGGTAGTAGTTCTAAACCATACAAAAGGAAAATCCAATGAGAAAGTGACAAATTTAAGGATCAAATTTTTAAGACACAATCCATCTAACAATGGAAAAGTACTATGAAGGATAAAGCTTCAAAGCAATAAAGTGTGTAATAGATCATAGAAAGATTAATACACAGATCCAAGTCACTCATAATGATAGTATTTTAAAGGGATCTATGATGGTGGTAGAAGGATTTTGAAGAGAAAAAAACCTATGTAGATTTATCTTAAAGGGATGTGACTATCAGTGTTATACAAATTATGGTACCTAGTGTGTTTTTAAAGAAAGGTCATCTACATTCATGAGATTATAGTCAATGTTGTTGACTATATTTAAGAATAAAATAACTATAAGGAAGATTCAAAAGGTCTAAGATAATTCAAGATGACAAATTATACACAATGAAATGTTTTTGAGGTTAATGAAAATGTAAGAATTGAGGAAATATGACAGTAAGTGGCCCATGATTTTTTTGGAGAAAAATCACCATAGTGAGAGAAAAAAGATTCCATCAGGATATATAGTCATGAAAATGTATGATAGAAATAAAAATGTACAGAGATATATTTTGAAGAAGTATATTCATACTAACAATGAAATGGAAAGAGAATATCTATTGAAAAATGGTTGTGACAATGAAATGTAAAGAGTATATCTATTGAAAAATGGTTGTGACAATCCATAAGATTTTAAATTTGTGATTATAGATGGTGGTGATTGACGATTGATAGATTTTCTTGTTCTTAATTCAAGAAGAAAGAAAGAGGATAGTAGATAAAATTGTATGAAAGTCAAGTGAAAGGGTAGTATATGATGAAAATAGAGCATAATAATGGTACATTCTTAAAATTACTATGAAAAAATTATGTGAGGAGATGAAATTCAGTTTTAGATGCTATGCCAAATTATGTGTGTAAAGGAAGTGATTTTAGTTTTAATGTTACGCCCTTAATATTAGACTACATTAGGGTATGAATAGTCATCTTGTGGCTCTCTTAACTCCTAATTAAGTCATATTATCATTATTATATTGTTATTTAGTTATTTAGGTTGACCTAGGGCTTATATAGGGTTATGTAAGTTGGCATAGGTGATATACTAGGCATAAATAAGTATAAATAGGAGGTTGTGAGTCTTATTTCATCATCATATTATGAATTGTGTTCTCATTGGAGATATTTGGAGGTTTTCCCTCTAGAAGTGGCTTGTTATTCTTAATTATTATCAAGTATTTTCTGCATATTTTCTATCATATTCTTCTATTGTGCAAGTTATTTCATTACAACTAGTATCAGAGCATGATCTTGGAACCATTGCAATAAGGCATTTTTTTTTCAATTTTGGAGGTCATTTTGTGAAACACATATCTCCTACAATTTGGGGAATTTATGTGTGATTTTCAAAGGGTTTTTGAAGGATATATTAAAGAATCTATAGTCCATATTTCATAAGAATTTGAGTTGAATTGAGAAAATTATTGTATAATTGGTTTCTTCTCAAATTATTTGGAAGGTCCATATCTCTTAAATCTTATAGAATTGGTTCCTAATTTTTAGTGATTTTTTGAAGATATACTATAAAATACTACAAAAAAATGTTAAAAAAAATTAAAGCAAAAATAAGTGATTTATTGGGAAATTAGTGTTTTCAAAAAATCACTCTCAAGGCTATAAATCACCTAATTTTATGGAGATTTCCCTATTGGAGTGTGACCTAGGATCTGGTAAGTCATAGTAAAAAAAATAGACAATTTTGAATTTATTTGTGTGATTTATTTCAAAATTATTTTCTACCATCATGACGGGGCTTGCAATAAGTGGCAAAAAGAATGCTACCACTCCAGAGAAATCTTCAGAGAATGATTGGTTAGAAAATGAGGATTTTAATCCTAAGGAAGAAATAAACAAATTCAAGTGTGATATTTCCCCATTAGAGAAGAAGATTGCATAATAAATGAGTGAATTGAAATCACTTACTCAAGCTATGAGGTGTAAGGGTGAAGATTCACTTCATAAGGGGGAAGATAATGCTTTTATTGGAAATGAATTCCTTGGACTTAACTTTAATTTTAAGAAGGATCCTTCCTTTAATAATCATATGCCAAGGCAATTCATATCCAAGTTGGATATGAGAAGGTGTGATGGCAAGGATCTAACCAATTGACTATGCCAAATGGGGCAGTTCTTTGATATCCATCATGTTCCAAGTCAATAAAAGGTATCTAATGCATCATTATACCTAGAACCATATCAATTTATTTGGTATCATTGGTTATTTGATGAGAAGAGAAAAAAGGGTTGTGTGGTCACATGGTCAATTTTTGAAGAGGAACTTGCTACCCATTATGGAGATAACTTTATGGATAGCTATTTCTGCCAACTCACTAAATGAAAGAAAACAAGCATGGTAAAGGACTATATTCAACAATTTCAAACCCTTTCTCTAAATTTGAGAATGTGGTAGAAGAAAATATGATGAAACTATTTCGAGGTGGTTCAACGGGTCACATAAAATATGAAGCACAATTGTTCCAACCACAGTCCTTATTGCAAGCAATTATAATGGAAATACAAGTGGAGGAGAATTTTGGGGCTAGTAGCAAACAAGGGAATGTAAATTTCAGCGAAAGGAGATCTCCTACACTTTCAGTACCACAACCTACTAAGTTGACTCCACAATAAATTTAGGAGAAGAGAGAAATAAGGTTATGTTTCAATTGTGACAACAACTATAGTCGAGGGCACAGATGTAGTGAAAATAAATTATTTTATATTGAATGATCGAGTGAACAAGAAGAGGAGGACTGAATATTAGAGGGTGATAGGAAGTAGATGATGAACCACATCATTCCCAACCAATAAATTCTTCTCATGCACTCTCTATTTTTAGTTTCCCACAGAATCTCAAGGTAGGAGGGTTCTTCAAGAAGTAGAAAGTAACTGTGTTGATCGAATCAGATAGTACTCATAATTTCATCAATAAAACATTGGTTACTCATCTAAATTATTTTATATATATCTAGCTCCATAATTTCAAGTCTAGATTGTAAATGGTGGTACACAGTGAGTTGTTTGGGAAAGTTTCATAGAATTATATTATCCATGGGAGACTATCACCTTAATAGTCCAATGTATGCTATCTCCATGGGTGCAGAAAATATTTTTTGGGGAGTATAGTGGCATACTACTTTGGGAACAATTGAGATGAAATTCCAAGAATTATTCATGAGATTCCAGTCAAAATGAAAGAAAATAGAGCTAAGAAGGTTGAAATCAAAGTCCCCACAAATAGTTAGCTCTCATCAAATGTAGAATTTGCTTAAGAAAGGAGTTGATAGATTTGTGGCTTAGTTATGTTCATTAGCAGTGTCTCAATCTAATGCTCCCACACATCTCGATTCACAAGCAATAATTTACCATCACTCAATATTTTTGGAGATATTCCTAAAGTAATTCCTCCTAAGAGGGATCATGATCATGCCATACAACTAGTTCTAGAGAAGCAACCTCCTAACATGAGGCCTTATTGGTACCCACATATACAAAAAAGTGAGATGGAAAAGACTGTTGAGGAGATGTTAGAGGCAGGAATTATCAGGCATAGCCAAAGTGCTTACTCCTCACATTTAGTGATGGTGCAGAAGAAGGATGAAACATGGAACATGTGTCCAGACTATAGAGTGCTCAACATGTACACCATCAAAGATAAGTTTCCTATTCCAGTCATTGATGATTTGATACATGAATTGTATGGATCTATGTAATTTACCAAGTTAGATCTTAGATCCTGTTATCACTAAATTTGAATTAAGGAAGAAGACATTTGTAAGACAACATTTAGGGCTCATGAAGATAATTATGAGTTTTTGGTGATGCCATTTGGTCTTACCAATGCTCCATCTACATTTCAAATTTTGATGAATTTCATCTTTAAAAAGTTCTTGAGGATGTTTGTATTAGTGTTTTTTGATGATATATTGATTTATAGCAAGACATAGGAAGAACACTTGCAACATGTAGATCAAGTATTATAAGTTCTCAAAGGGAATCAACTCTATGCTAATCCATCCAAGTGTTCTTTTGTTCTTAATGAGGTGGAGTACTTGGGACACATAGTTTCACATGAAGGATTAAAAGTGGATCCTAACAAAATTAAGGATATCATGGAATGGCCTATTCCCAAAACCATTAATAAATTGAGGGGTTTGTTTGGATTGACTAGATAGTAGAGAAGATTTGTGAAGAATTATGGTCACATAGAATCACCCCTCATAGCTTTAATGAAGAAGGATTATTTTCATTGGAATGAATCTGCTAGTTCCACATTTTAAATGATAAAGGAGGATATGTGCACAACTCTAGTTCTTGCAACTCCTGATTTCACAGTATAGGCATAGTTCTCATGTAGGAGGGTCAACCCATTAATTTTGAGAGCCATCAATTAAAGGGTAAGAATCAACTCAAAGCTATTTACGATAAGGAAATGCTATCTATTATTTATGCAGTAAAACAATGGAGGCCTTATCTAAGGGGTAGAAACATAAAGGGTAAGATATATGATGAGAGCCTAAAATATTTTTTGGAACAAATATTATCATCTGAAGAACAACAAAAATGGGTTACTAAGATTTTGGGATGCGAATTTGAGATTGTATATAAGAAAGGGAAGGATTTTTTTTGGTAGATGCACTATCGAGGAAGAATGAGGAGGAAGCTTTATTGTGTGCCCTTTCAATACTACAAGAATATTGGGTAGAAGAATCCAAAGAAGAGCGGAAAAATGATGTGGCTACTAGTAATATCATTCAACAATTATAGAGTGATCCTAGTAGTTTAGATAAGTTTTGTTGGAAGGGAGATACTTTGAGGTATAAAGAGCAATTGTATCTTTGCAAGAATTCCCCTCTAAAACAAAAGATTCTCATAGAGATACATGAGTCTCTAGTAAGTGGTCATTCAAGATTTTTGAAGACATATCATCAGGTCAAGAAAGACTTCTTTTGGGAAGGGCTAAAATGGGATGTTCAAAAATATGTGGCAGAATGTTCGCTTTGTCAATGAAATAAAGGGGAGACAATTAAGACACTTGGTATTTTGCAACCCTTAGTTATTCCTAGCCAACATTAGGAAGAGGTCTCCATGGACTTCATCATAGGGCTTCCAAGATATAATGGTAAGAATGTCATCATGGCAGTAGTGAGGTGATCACCTCACTAAATATAAAATTTTTATTGCATTATCACACCCTTTTATAGAAAGTACAGTGGAAAAAGAATTTTTGGAGAATATTAAAAAGCCACATGGTATACCTAAGGTTATTGTTAGTGAATGTGATCTTATCTTTAATAGTATATTTTGGATATATTTATTCAAATGCTAGGGTACTCAATTGGCTCACAGCTCTTCATACCATCCACAATCTAATGGGAAAATAGAGGTTGTTAATAATTTTTTGGAAGGATATCTACATTTTTTGACTTTAGATAAATAGTCTCAATGTGTAGATTGGCTACCACTAGCATAATGGTGGTATAAAAATTCCTTCCATAGTTCATAAAAATGTCTACATTTATGGAATTATATGGATATCATCTTCCTTCCATAACATCATCATTGAAGTTCACAACAATAGTTCATGTTGTGGAGGACCACACGATTCATCAACAAAAAGTACTTTAAGGACTTAAAGAGAATATATCTATGGCGCAAAACTGAATGAAGCAACAGGAAGACCAACATTGTAGTGAAAGAATTTTTGAAGTTGGGGATTGGATTTTCTTGAGATTGCAACCTTACAAGAAAATGTCATTGAATCAATAGTCAAAGAATAAAAAAATTTGTCTCCAAAATATCATGGCCTATGTCAAATCATGCAAAATATAGGTAGTGTTTCCTACAAGCTTGAATTTTCATCAACAACAAAGATACGTCTAGTTTTTCATGTTTCCTATTTGAAGAAGGTAATTTGGAATAATATCTCTTCTCAAACAATATTAATAGAACTTGATGAATAAGGAAGGATCATATTGGAGCCATAATGTATTCTATAGAAATGTACAAGGAAGCTAAGGACTAGAAGACTCACTTAGTGTCTCATCCAATGGAAGAATTTACCAATGGAAGGATGAGGAGTTCATTCAGATTCATCCAAAATTGCCTAGCATTGAGGATAATGCTTATCTGAAGAGGGTGGTATGCTACGCCCAAAAATATTAGAGTACATCGAGGTATGAATAGTTGGCTTGTGGCTATCTTAGCTCCTAATTAAGTCATATTATCATTATTATATTGTTATTTAGTTTTTTAGGTCAGCCAAGGGCTTATATAGGGTTATCTAAGTCGACATACGTGATATCCTAGGCATAAATAAGTATAAATAGGAGATTGTGAGTCTTATTTCATCATCATATTATAGATTTTTTTCTCATTGGAGATATTTGGAGGTTTTCCCCCTCGAAGTGGCTTGTTATTCTCAATTATTATCAAGTACTTACAACATGTTTTCTATCGTATTCTTCTATTGTGCAAGTCATTTCATTACATTCAAAGTAAGTTGAAATTAGAGGGGTAAAGAGTCTTTGTAAGGGTATTTTTGAATCTTAAGAAACAATGTATGAAGAATTCATTCAATGAGATTCTATGATAGATCATATAGGATAGAAGATAGTCCATAAAGGCCTCTAAATTTTGTGCATAAAATAAATGAGATAATGAAAATCTAGGAAGTGAGTGCATGAGAAGTAAGGATGGGTCTTGAGAAGATATTATGAAAAATACCACAAATAAAAGTGATTAAGGGTGGTGTGATATCCTTTTAAGAAAGAAAGGGTTACAAAATTCATGCTACAAGGCTTCCCACATAGAGATACTCTTGTGACAATCAATATCCATGACCTAACATGACAAAGAGCATAAAATCAAAGACCTAACCATCCTAACTAAATGAGTGCATTCCAAGGTGGAGAAAGAAATATTGATAGTTTTAAGACACAATCAATAGAAGAATTTATGATCTTATACATTAGTCATATGATAGCCTATATATTATTATAGAAAGCTAATTGATTAACGTAAATAATATGGTGATATGTATCTGATGATAGTGTTTCAAACATGTATATGGAAATTTCCAAGAAAATGCATGAAAAGTTTCATAATAATCTCTAAGGTTTTAGTGAAGATAAAATAGATCAAAGAAACAAAAGATGTCAAGGAGCACTGAAATATGGTAGAGCTAAAGCTAACAGGGTACAATAGACACACTAGGAAAAAGGTTTCATGTGAAGATATTTAAATAATGACGATTATCATGAGGTGATAGTCCACTTAGGATAAGTTTAAAATATAGACCTAGGAACATAGAACAAAGATCAACTTTGATAGTGGAAGTCCTCATGTTAAAAATAAATTCTCCATGTTGAAAACACGGTCACAATGATAGGCATTGAAATGGTGCATAGTAGACTTCAAGGGAACAAATACAATGGAAAATATAAGGACTCTGATGATGGAGATAAGGATAAAGGAATAAAATGAAGTAATATGGTAGTGACCTTGCATATAATGATTTTTAGTATCAATGAGATGATAAGCACCATGAAACACTCATAGAATGCCTTGTTATGGTTGATAATCCATGTTATAGTGAAAAGAAAAAAAGAAGGGATCTATGAGAAAAGATAAGTGTCTTGATCATTAAGGACTTTACATAGTCATGATAAACAATAGGAATAATCAACAAGTAAATGAGTACAAAATATGAAATATTATAGAGATAAAGGACAAATGGTCAATTCTCATGAAGACAATGCTATCAAAACATAATTATAGACCCTTATTAAACCCTCATAATATCATTAAGGTGTTTAATATGACACTAGGAGGTGAAAACACTATCCAAAAGCCCTATGATGAATTTCACAGGTCTATAGGGAACAAGAAGGATGATAATTTCATGAGAAGGTCATGAAGCTTAAGAAATAATAGGTTTTTCATGGAAAAAATGGTGCGAGTGCAAGCATGAAGAAATACTTGTGATCAAACAAGTATTAAAACTTGTCCTTGAATTTATCTTATGCCTCTAGAAGATTTTTGACCATTTAAAATCATTGAAACATGTCTTATAAACATGGGAAAGTCATTTTTTATCATTTTGAGAGGATGTTATGATAGGCTAGAGAAATTAATGAGTTATTGGACAAAGTTGTAAGCATATAGGGAAGTTTGAGAGTAGTTCTAGATATTTAGGGTGATAGTTTGAATAATATTGGACAAATACAAGCATGTAAAGGGTTGAGAGAAGATATAAAATCTAGTAGAGAAGAAAGAGGATAAAAAATATAATGAATCTTTTCCCAATGCCACCTTAGTTTTTTTTCATTACTTAAATTAGAAGAGAACTCTCTTAAGCACCTAAATGATGGTCAAACCTATATATCAAAGGAAGTTAGAATTTTAATTTCCTTTAGTTCATGTCCTACATTCTCTCCCATGTTGGGATGGAGAAAAGGTACACTTTGTGATGCAGGAGCACCATGGTTGTAAATAAATCTTATATCAACCAAAAAAACATTTATTTCTTACATTTAAGTCTATAGAAATTTCAACATTTTATTTTTCTTTTCATCACATTGTCATTTCTTAGCTCATGAAGCAAGATATAGAATATACACAAGGTCATATACATCATATCCAAATTTTAGGAGATTCGCATTTGTTTACTAAAAGTTATTGGTCTCAAAATTTCATTATCATTCTCAATAAGAGCATTGTGGGCCGACCTGGTCCATAATTTATTGTGCAAACCTATTTCAGGGTGGGTGGAGCTTAATGGAACATCATACAATAATTTTGGGTCCAAGGGAATCTTTCTTGGAGACTCACAATATGTTTCATTTCGTGAAGGATTATATTTCATCTTCTAAGGCCGACCTACATGTTTGACCATTCATTGGGGTTTGTAAACCCTTGAGGCTGACATAGACTATTGTTGGAGCTATAGAATCATATTTAAGATCATTTGTAATCATTTAGAAAGTAGTTCAATATTTAGTCAAGTATATCATTACAAATGGTTTGCAATTCAACTAGCTTTATGAGAAGTGGAAGGTAATAAGCCCTTTGTGCTAGTTGCAATGTTGTAATGTGCTTGTGGGAGGCCTATGAGCCCTAGTTATTTCACATATGATGTATATGGTGCATGTAAGACTAAAATTTATTAAATCAATAAAGATCTTTGTTTTCTACGCATTTTCTTGTGTTGTTTTCATTATGTTGACTCTAAGCTGCATGGTTGGACAGTTATTTATATACCCTTCATCCATGATTGCACCAAGTGGTATCAAAGAAATTTTTCTAATCTTGAAGGCATTCCTTGTGGTGAAAAAATTGCCAAACTGAGAGAAACTACATGTTTTTTCAACTGATCACGGACTATGAGGAAGTTGAAACCCTTGTAGCTAGATCATTGAATTGAGGTAGTTGCACGATATCCAAGGAGATCACCTACTATGGTAAATGTCATTGGAATAATAGATGAGATGTTAGAGATAATGCAAGAAATTTGAGTCCGATTAGATGCTATAGAAGAAGATAAAAGGCGAGGTCTAAACCTTAAAAATGAGCATGAAAGTGATGATGAGGAATTAGATCATGCCACAAATCAAAATGAAGAAGCCCTAGATAATGATGAAGAAGATTCAGATCAAGTGAAGATGTTGAAATATATTTTAAAAATTGGTAAGCAACATAGAATTAAAATTCAAAATTATGCGAGAAATTAAACCCTGGATAATTGATTGATTAGATCAATGATACGGAGGAATAGTTTAATATGAAGAAAATGAAGATCTAGAAAGAGTGAGATTTGAAAAAACTAAGTTGAAAGGACATGCTGCTATATGGTGGAAATAATTTTAGTTGGATAGGAATAGGAGAGGAAAGGATAAAATCACAAAATAGGATAGGATGGTGACAAAACTAAAGAATCAATTCATACCTACTGATTATGAGCTTAAACTATTAAAAATATTATAGAGCCTAAGAAAAAAGGAGAAGTCTATGAAGGAATATACTAAATAATTCTACAAGATTATCATTAGGGATGGACATAATGAAGAAAGAAAAGAAGATATTGTGAGGTACATCAATGGATTGAGAATAAATATCCAAGAATAATTGAGTCTCGTGAAGATGACATCAATTGAAGAACCATACCAATTTGTATTGAAAGTGGAGGAGAAGTTGAACTATAAGTTTGAACAAAGCCAAATAAGTGAAATAGGAATATTCTAGAGGAATGGACCACAATCCAGAGAAAGAAGACCTTATACAAAATAGAACAAGGATGGTAAGCCCTACCACAGTGAAGAAAAGGACTGTAACTCATACCATAGAGGGGGAGAAGACAAAAAATTCTACCGCAATGATAGAGGATATCATAATTCTCACCACAATGATAGATATGGGAGAGATGAAGGAAGAACTAAGAAGAGACCATTAAGAGGAACCTATTTCAAGTATGGAGGTGAAAGACATAGAGCATTTGAATACCATCAAGGAAGTACCAATAAGAAAATTGAGCATATCGAAAGAGAAACTTATATTTATGAGGAGCTTGTTGAATCCCCTAGTCTAGTTATAAAACTAAAGAAAGGAAAATCATTAGTAATAAGAAGAGATTTGATGCATGAAGAAGTGACAGGTGAACCATCACAAAGGAAGAGTTTTTTTAAAACAATATGTAAGTCTAGAGGAGGGTTATGTAAAGTTATCATTGACAGTGATAGCACTGATAACCTAGTTTCAGAAGAGATGGTAACCAAGTTGAATTTGAAGAGATTGAAACATCCAAACTCATATAGGATAGCATGGATACAAGATGCACATAAAATATTGGTGAATGAGTAATGTTTGTTGAAATTTTATATAGGGTCATATAAGGATGAAGTATTGTGTGATATTATGCCCATGGATACATGCTATTTATTGTTAAGAAGACCATGGAAATATTATAGGAAAGAAATTCATGATGGAAGAAGGAATACCTATACTATGAATTAAAATGGCAAGAGAATTAATTTGATACCTTCAGATGAAGAGGACAAAAAGGACGTATGTGGAACAGTGATACTTTGTATTGTAGATGAAAGAAATTTTCTAAATGGATTAAGGCATGCTAACTTGTGTTTTGCATTGATTCTAAAGAAGAGTGGAAAACCAAAGGTAGGTAATTAGAGAAATAGAGAATAAATAGGTAGTGGAATTTTTGACAAAGTATAAAGACTTCATATCAAAGAATGTACCAGATGGATTATTGATAGTTCATAGAATCAGTCATCATATAGATCTAATATCAAGATAAAGTTTTTCTAACAAAGTAGCACATAGGATGAAACGTACAGAGAATGAAAAATTGAACCGACAGATACAAGAGTTGTTGAAGAAGGGTGTAATGTCCCTCTTATGATTTTCCCTAGAATTTTCCCATTGAACACAAATTGCAGCAACTAGGGTTAGGATTCATCTTTATATCCTTAATAATGCAATCATAGGTTTGAATATTGCAACCACCATATGAACCATATATGCAAGAAATATATATATATATATATGCTTACTTATTAGAGTTAGGAAATTGCATCACATCCATAGATTATCAATAATGCAAGCATGTTAGGATTTTGGGAGAAGGGACATGATGGGATCGCCTGAAGCCATTTCTACACCAAGCCTAAGAGCATGTCTACCATAGCCCTCTCCCTTGGAGGATTTTAGGTCTACTTTCCCCATGAATGTCTCAACCCCCTAAAGACACTTTCCATCTTATGGAATTGGGTGAAGGTTGTAGGTGGGATCTATTGCCTCTTAGCTTTGTTTACCACTTCACCCCAGGCCCTTCCTACAAGGTGGGTTTCAGACCACTGCCATCTTGTGGAATTGGGCGGAGCTCACAAGTGGGATATTTTGGCTCTTAGCCTTGTTTACCACTTCACCCCAAGCCCTTACCACAAGGTGGGTTTAATACAATCAAGTATATCACATATTTTATCACAAGGACATATAATAAAATATAACATATTATCCATAAGCAAGATATATACAAATGTAAAGAAATGGTTGGAAAAACTATCTAATATACCCTTGAATTTATATGTGTATCAGATAATAATGTTCTACTCCATTAGAATGGATTGGTTTCCCTTTTATTGTTGATTTTTAACTTTCTCTCTTATTGATCGACCTGCTCTCAATATTCAAAAGATATTGATTAAAGAGAAACAAATAGATTAGTTTCAATTGAATAATGAATAATAAGGATTAATAATTATTGCAATAATCATTATTGTATAATTATATATAATATATCTATTCTATATAATTATTCCCTTATTTACATCGATTTATATTTATATATATACCTATATATAATTATCATTTATTTATATGTATTCATATTGATACATTAATTATTCTTACTGAAAATCTATATATCTACAGACATGCCTATTAATATAAATTAACTATATACAGATTTACATGTATATCATATTAAACATATTGTGCATACCAATTACTTCCAATATCAGATTGTTGTTGTTTACTAACTGTAGATCATATATATAAGCCTTGAAGTCCTTTCCATTTGATGATTATATCTGTTGCAATACTTATAAATATATTTCTTATTTTTTTTCTATCTAATTCCTTGATCTACCTAAACCTGTCCTTATTTTTTGTTGACCTGCATTTCCTTGCCATGCTCATAAAATATTTATCTTAATGCTACTTATCTAAATGTTGACTCCTTTCTTATTTCCCTTTATCACTCATTTATTTTCCCTTTAATATCATCATGATGGGGAGAGTCACAACCATTTATTTAACAATAAATACATCTTTTCATGGCCGCTATTAATTATTGTTTCTTCATTAACTCTAAAATCCCCCCTCATTGCCAACACTCCCTTTACACAATGAATCGTTGCCATCAATACTGACCGCTACTCCTTAACATATTAATCACTCCTTCCATATATTTAATCATTGCATTCATTTGTGTTGTCTTTAATTCTTCCTTTATTACTGCCTTTGTATTACCATGATTCCCTAAGAACATGCTACCATGGTTTAATATTAATGTCTTTAATACCAATCACTTTATGTTTGTATATTCTATATAAATATATTATATGTTAATATATAATATATTTATTATTTTTATATTAGTTATATGTATTTTAAAATTCATAGTATTATATATTATGGTGATTATAATTATTATAAATATTTATATTTATATTTTCTATTTATTTTATTTATTTATTTATTTTTCAATGCTTTGGTATTTAGTGTTGTTATTTCAAGGGCATGACAGTCCACCCTTCCCAAGATTTCTTTTCCTCAAGAAATCATGATCCTAGATGATCCCAACTTTACCAAGATACCAAATTAGCCTTGTAGATTTGTATTGCTCCTTCTTGTTGTGTATTTAGTTGTTGTTGTGATACTTTGATGTATTTAGGAGTTGGACTCTCTATAGCTAGTCGTGATTGTCTTGGTTATGTCTGACTTAATATTATAATGACGTCTTTGGAGAGTGATTTTTATTATACTAATAACAAAGTTGACTCTATCCTCTAAAGCACGAGGGATTTTTATTGTATTATGTACTACTATCTCTCAATAACTATCAACAACAAAACCAAGGGCTAGAAATTGGCAATATTTAGGAAAAAATTTCTCTCATTTCATCACCCCAAGGATATATAACAATGAGTCCAAACTTTTGATTACCCTTTTTTTTGTTTTGTGTAATCGTTCAACAAAAAATTAAGGTAGGTTTGTTTATAAGGAGGATGTAGAATAAATTATAGGGTTAAAACCTAGTCAAAAATCTTTCAACATAGATCACTTTGACATAGGCTTATAGTTAATTAAGGGCATGCTATAACCTTCTAAATATAACTTTCTGAGATGATACTTAAGTACACATTTACTAGATTGATCAAGTCAATAAAATAAAAGATGTACTATAGTTTAGCATTCCTAGAAAGCAATAGGAGTTAAATTTATAGGTTTACCCTAATATCCTATTCTTGCCTCATATTCCAAACAATTAGAGGTTAACGCTCCTCTTTGACATATCCCCATGTTTGGAACTAACTTTATTTTCATATCTTGGGAAAGTATTACTTTATTTCACTTGATTCATTTAAAAAATGTCAATTTATCCCCAAGTTTGAAAGGTGATAATGATCTTGGGATTTATGGTTTATGGAACCATAATTTAACTTAGCTTAGGCTTATGTAATAATTTTTTTTTAGATTGATTTGTATCAAGTTCATGAAGGTAGAGCTACTCTAATCAAGAAAAGGAGCTTAGGAGAAGAAGACCCTTGGATGAAATGATCTACTCTAGATATTACATATAGGGGTGAATTTGGTCCACACGACAAAGTTCACTAGATCAATTTTGTAGGTCACAAGGTAGATCATATGTAGTATGAACTTAATTGTACATTTAATCTTGTTCAAAATGAATAGAAAAAATTACTCTATATTAGAAAAATTGTGTTCTTGATTTTTTGATATTTTGATTGCTTGATTTCTTGAGGGATAGATAAGTGATGATTGATTATTGAATTTAAATGAATTGATTCATCCATTATATTAATTCCTTGAAGGATTCACCACCCTTCATGGGTTCCTTTGATAATAATACTTTACTTCCAAGTTGATTGTTATATTTATTTCCTATTGATGGTTTCTTTACAAGGCTCAATGATTCCCCCTTCTTTTCATATCTTATTGTTGAGGGAGTCATAGCCTTTCACATTTTAAGGGTCGCAACTTTTTAAATTTTAAGGGTCACACATAATCACTATTCTTGAGAAACTAATGTAATTATCTTACAAAATTACTTAAGGTTCTATTCTCAAATGGATTCTTCAAATGATGGTATGGATGTCCCTCTCAAATGGAATTATCTCTCTTTTATATTTCAATTTTGAGGTAGACACACCTTTCCACTTCAATAGTTACAACTCTTCATTATTCGATTTTAGACAAGTTAATTTGTTAGTGCTTCTCAACTCAAGAAGCATTTTTACTATAGAAGTTGTCAAAACCAACTTCAGATTCCAAGAACGCCTACATGCAAATGAATACCTATCACAAGGAAGAGAATGGATGGAGAAAACAAACAAGGGTTTGAAGCTCTAAAAAATAGAGAAATTATCTTATCAAAACAAAAAGGGGATTGATGAATATACCATGAGATCAATCCTTATAATAGGAGATCATGCAAACCCTAAAAGAAACCCTAATAGGAAAAACATAAAATAAGCCCTAATAGGAAAACATTTAATAATTAATATAATTATTAAATGTCACTTTATGCAAACTAAAGTGAAATATTAAGAAGGGAATAAAGGTAACTTAATCAACATAATTAAGTTAAAACCTTTACTCTAACACCCCCCTAAGATGAGCAAGAGTGCATCTACAAACAAGTGCAAAAAAGAAAAGGTAACTACAATGCAAGAAGGCAAACATGGGTCCCGACAACTAGGCTAGATCAGGTACCCATATACAACCAAATCTCTATAAAGTGGATAAATAGAGAAAACCTCATGGGAGAAACTCTACTCCAAAAAGAGATGCAGAAAGCCCTGAAGAACATCACTGAAGTAGAAGAAGTTGCAAACAACTATCAAAAGATGACTGCTATGGTACGAAAGAACCTCCTCTAAAGATAAGATGATCAGGATCAAGAAGACAACAATGTGCATGAGTGCCCCAAATGACACTACTCGAATCAGATGGAAAACAAAGGAAAACACTTGGAATGAAGATACAAATGGCACAAGTTCAAATAGTCTGAAAAACACTGATCAATTAAGAATGGAAGATTCCTTCCAAGGAAAAGCCAAGGAAGCATTAGCATGAACAGTATAACCCCCCCCCATAATGTTGAACTGGGAGAGCCTAATTGATCCACTGAAATGGTGTGTAACACCCTGTAGTGTATGAAGGAGAAGATACAACATCTGAAAGTGCACAAGAAAGCACCTGCAATTGAAAAAGTGGTGTACAAAACAAAGCACACATACATGAGGTTGGAATCATATGGATCCAGTGTCGCCATGGAGGGACAATCACTAGACAAAAGTGTGATGGAAAAACAAAGGAACTATACAACCCCCCCATGGCACTTTATAATACAATTCAAGTACAAAATATGGCACAACCTTATGTACAAAATCCCCAAAAAATACATGTACAATAGTGTGGCACTTTATCTCAGTGCGTTTACATAAAAGTTTGCTTACAAATGATGCTCAAAATTCCCTCAAAGGACAAAAAATTGGAAATACATGAAGAAAAGCCAAAAGCAAAGCATCCCATGCAAATGAAAAGTTCCCAAGAGAAAATATGTCCAAGTAATCCACTAGAGTGTGAAAACATAAAAAACTGAAAAAAATATACCTAGAGTGAAATCTGGAAATAATGCATGGAAAAAATTGAAGAGTTCAGAAAGACGGTTCCAACGTCGCTAAGATCGCGAAAAATGGAGAAACAAGTCAATAGTTCTAGAAGTTGTCAAAACCAACTTCAGACTCCAAGAACACCTGCCAACAAATGAATACCTATCACAAGGAAGAGAATGGATGGAGAAAACAAACAAGGTTCGAAGCTCTGAAAAATGGAGAAATTATCTTATCAGAACAAAAAGGGAATTGATGAATATACAATGAGATCAATCCTTATAAAAGGAGATCATGCAAACCCTAAAAGAAACCCTAATAGGAAAAACCTAAAAGAAGCCCTAATAGGAAAACATTTAATAATTAATATAATTATTAAATGTCACTTTATGCAAACTAAAGTTAAATCTTAAGAAGGGAATAAAGGTAACTTAATCAACATAATTAAGTTAAAACCTTTACTCTTAACATTTACAAAAATAATTTTTAATATTTTCATAATTTTTAAGCATAAAGTAATCGTAAACATACATGTAATGATCTTTCTGAAGACACATGCAAAAAACACATGGAGATACTTAATATACATGTAGTATGCATCTGAAAGATACATAAATACATATAAGATATGAAGAATGCACATAAATCCTGGAGCATACATGTAATACATAAGGTATGGAACATGAAGCATACATGTGAATACACATAATACATGAAATATACACAGGAAGCTTGAATCATACACACGAATACACATAAAGCATACACATGAAAAATGAAGCTCACACATGTGAGTATATGTAATACATAATGCATACACATGAGGCAAGAAGAATACACGTGAATACATGTAATACATGAAGTATACATAGGAAGCATGAAGCATACACATGCAATACATGAAGTATACATAGGAAGCATGAAGCATACATGTGCATTACATGAAGTATACATAGGAAGCATGAAGCATACACATGCAATACATGAAGTATACATAGGAAGCATGAAGCATACATGTGCAGTACATGAAGTATACATAGGAAGCATGAAGCATACACGTGAATACATGTAATACATGAAGCATGCATATAAATACATGTAAGTCACATTAATACATGTAAGCCACAAAGTATACACATGAATACAAAAATTCACCAAGTATACACATGAATACACATAATTCACAAGAATGCACGTAAATCATTAAGTATAAGTCATAAAGTATTCATATGAACACACGCAAGTTTTCAAAGTATACAATTGAATACACATAAGTAAAAAAGTCTACATGTAGTCAATGTAGAATTTGAGAAACCCAACCTCACAAGCCCCAAGAATCACCTGCATGCAATAACTTGTTACAGAGAAAAGATATCTAAAACCAAAGAAGATGTTTTGCAAGCCTCAAAGTAAAAATGTATTAAGATAATAAACTATTACAAAGAGATCAATCCTTATGAAGGAGATCAATAAACCCTAAAAGGAAACCTAAAAGGGAAACCCTAGTGCACACACTTGGTAATTTATAAATAATTAATTATAAATGTGCCTAAGTTTAGCTTAAGTAACTAAAGTGATAAGTGACTTAATTAATTAACCAATATGATATAATTAATTAAGTGGAATAACCTATTACTCTAACAATCCCCCTTAACATGAACTTAGGAAGTAGCTAAAAACACTAGAAAAAGGATGCATGAAAGAAAAGATGGGTCCTGACAACTAGGCATGATTACAAATGCAAGAATAAGGTAGAGAAGAAAACTTAGTGAGACAAAACCTCCCTACAATGAGATGAAATGATGCAAAGAAGAATTGGAAGAACATTGTAGAGTAACACTAGAACCTAAATACGACAAGAAAGGAAAGATACTTCTATTTACTACTGAGACTAGATGAGAGTCACTGATTGACTCAAGGAATCATGATAAAGCAACATAAGACCCAATGCCATGGAACAATCAAAAACTCCAAATTGGCACAACCTTGGAATCTATGAAGCAGTGGTTTGATTATTTTATGATGTGATACTAAAATGAAGTGCAAAGATGCTAGTTGCACCCTCCCAACTACTTAAATATCCAAGTAATCTCCAAAAAACCCATCAGGACAAATCTAGAATAATGATCAACCTGGAATAGATACAAAAAAGGGTGCATGGATAGCAATTTAGATCTCCTCAATA
Organism: Sequoiadendron giganteum; assembly: GCA_007115665.2. Lineage (NCBI taxonomy): Eukaryota > Viridiplantae > Streptophyta > Pinopsida > Cupressales > Cupressaceae > Sequoiadendron > Sequoiadendron giganteum. The sequence continues at coordinate 463,069,835 of CM021105.1, read as the reverse complement.
CCTTTCCAATGCCGCAAAGATAACAAAAATCAAAGATCATGGCAAAACGTTATGAGCTCGAAAGTGAAAAGTGAACATCTAACTTCAAACAGAAATAAATTCAACTAAACAGAAAAATACTGAAAAATAAACTGCACCACAAGATATTTCTCGAAACCAACTTTCCAACGATATCTTGCTTGCCTTATTTTGACTCAGTATGCCCAAGTTATACCAAAAAGAGAAAAACCACTCCTTTAGGGAAAATCAGGGCTAGGAGGGGGCAAAGAGGGTTGTATGGCCACTGATGTCATCAAATTATGAGCTTAAATTTGATGGTCATTTGGCCATTGCCGCAAAAAATCAGCCCCCTTGCAAAAACAAATCGATGGAGCCCCTGGTTCTTAGTAGAACCACGGTGGGGGCTAGATCTGGTCGGGGGCTTGGCGTAGAGCTCCCGGTGGCCGCTAGGTGGCAAGTGGGTGGTGGAGCCTGTTTGTATTGGAACCGCCAGCGAGTGCTGAAAAAAACAACATTTTTTTTTATTTTTCGTGAATTTGCGACCTCGGGATGCATGTTGGGGAAGTCGTACGGCCTCCCTGAATTTTTTTTTTGGCCTCAAAATCAAATTTCTTTGAAATCGATGAAATGAAAGGTGATCTTAGGGTTTTTGGGTCCTTTGAATGCAATGGTGACTTCCGTTTGGCCCAAAAATGCATAGAAAAATAGGCTATCCCCAAATGTTGCAAAAAAGATGCCTATGGAAATGCTTGCACTTGAAACTCATTGAAAGGCCATATCTTCAAAAGATGAATAGGTAGCTACAGGTCTGGTGCTTTAATACCATGTAGAAGTTGAGAAACCCAACCTCACAAGCCCCAATAATCACCTACATGCAATAAGCAGTTACAAAGAAATGATATCCAGAACCAAAGAAGATGTTCTACAAGCCTCAAAGTAAAAATGCATTAAGAGAATCAATTATTACAAAGAGATCAATCCTTATGAAGGAGATCAAAGGAAACCTAAAAGGGAAACCCTAGTGTGCACACTTAATAATTAATAAACAATTAATTATTAATGTGCCTAAGTTTAGCTTAAGTAACTAAAGTGATAAGTGACTTAATTAATTAACCTTGATATGATATAATTAATTAAGTGGAATAAATTATTACTCTAATAGTCAAAAGGTGTATATATATGAATACACATAAGTCATAAAGTGTTCACATGAATACACGTAAGTCACAAAGCATGCATCGATACATGCAAGTCACAAAGTACTCACATGAATACACGTAATACACATGAAAGGGATACACATATAGAGATGCATTATTATCCTACCTAATAAGGTTGAATAGTTAGTTCTAATTGAATAGTTGTTAAAGTGGGTATATCATGCAAGATAATGGGAACATGCTCTAATACCAATTGTAATGTCTCTATCTTGATTTGCCTTAGAATTTTCTATTGAACACAAATTGCAGCAACTCGGGTTAGGATTCGTCTTACCAAATAAAATATCCTTTAATAATGTAATCCTTGGTTTTAATCCTACAACCACCACATGAATAATATATGTAAGATATATATTTATGATTACTTATTAGAGTTAGGTAATTACATCACATCCATAGATTATCAATAATGCAAGCATATTAGGTTTTTGGGAGAAGGGACATGATGGGTCCACTTGAGGCCATTTCTACACAAAGCTTAAGAGGGTGTATACCACAACCCTCTCCCTTGGCAGCTTGTACCTACTTTCCCCATCAATTTCTATACCCACTAAAGACACTTTCCATCTTGTGGAATTGGGTGGAGGTCACAAATGGGCTCTTTTGGCTCTTATCCTTGTTTACCACTTCACCCCAAGCCCTTCCTATAAGGTGGGATTTAGACCACTACCATCTTGTGGAATTGGGAAGAGGTCACAAGTGGACTCTTTTGGCTCTTAGCATTGTTTACAACTTCACCCCAAGCCCTTCCCACAATATGGGTTTCAGACAATCAAGCATATCATATAGTCAATCACAAGGACACATAATAAAATATAATTCATTATCTATAAGCAAGATATATAAAAATTTAAAGAAATGATTGGAAAAAATATCTAATATACACTTGAATATATATGTGTGTCAGGTAATAATGTTCTAATTTTCTAGAATAGATTGATTTCCCTTTTATTGTTGATCTATAACTTTCTCTCTTTTTGATCAATTTGTTCTCAATATTTAGAAGATATTACAAAAAGAGAAAAAAATAGATTAGTTTCAATTGAATAATGTCTACTAAGGATTAATAATTTTTGCAAGCATATTTAATATATAATCATGTATAATATATATTCTATATAATTATTACCTTATTTATATCGATTTTTATTTATATATATAATTATCATATATTTATATTGATTGGTATCCATATATTAATTATTCAGACTTAAAATCTATATATCTAGATACATACCTATCAATATAGATTAACTATATATAGATTTACATGTATACAATATTAAATATATTGTGCATACCAATTACTTACAATATCATATTTGTGTTGTTTACTCACTGCATATCATATATATGTAATCCCTGACCTCCTTCCCATTTGATGATTATATTTGTTGTAATACTCAGAAATATATTTCTTATTTATCTTTCTTTTATCTGATTCCTTGATCTTCCTAAACCTATCCTTATTTTTTGTTGACCTCCATTTCCTTTCCATGTTCAATTTTTTTAATCTTATTGCTACTTATCTTAATGTCGATTCCTTTCTTATTTCCCTCTATCTCACTCATTTATTTTCCCTTTAATATCCTCATGATGGGGAGAGTCACACTCATTCATTTAACAAGAAACATATCCTTTAATGGCTGCTATTAATTGCTTTTTCTTCATTAAATAATCTAAAATTCTCTCTGTAAGAGAGGGGGAACAACCACTACAAGGCCCTAGGTCACGGAGGGTTGAGAGTAGTAGGCTTCCCTAACTTACCTTAGTTTACAAGAAATTTTAGGATAGGCGAAATGAGAATGATGAGGACTATAAGGTCCTTCGATCACTCTACAAACCTGAGAGTTAACAAGAGACTAAGCAAGTCAATTTTTAGGGTCAACAATATGTCTCAGATAACTCTTTGTCAAAGGACAAAAAGTGTGATTCTGGGATGACAACATGGTGCACTAGCATCTATATGGCCAGAGAACTGAAAAGACAAGGTCTGACATTTCAAAATTGAACTAACAACCTAGTTACTAGTTTCTAAGGGAGCATAATAACACTATGAAATATGAAAAATATAAACAGACATGATAAAACAAGTATATTACTGCAAGGGTGATGAAGGTGATCTCACACAATAACTTGTTCACCAGCTCGCTCCAAGATATCTCCACCTACACCTAAAAAAAAGGGAAAATTTTGGGGGGCTATTTAGGGGTCTACCTGAATCAGACCCTCATTTTGGTGTTTCCACCTCCATGGGTATCCAAGTTTCCAATGATATAGAAATGATACAATAAAGAAGGAAATGAGAGCAATAGAACACTAAAAAACTACAAAATAGTAATGTGCTAACTCAATCAAGTAATAGAGAATATGAGTGAGGATCTCACTACCTCCACCCAAAGCACTCAAGGCTACTAGGGGAGAAAATGAGAGGAAATCAAGCCTCTACTATAATGGTTTTGTCCTATGCTTTCTCTATTGAAGTGATGGAGTGATGAACTTGCTGCTATGGAGTGCAAAATGTTGCTTCAATGCTTGGAAATGGTAAGAGCTTGTGGATGGAGCTGTCTCAAGATGGTGAAGAGATTGTGTAGCCCTGTAATGAATGAACGAGAGGTGAATATGAAGAAGAGATATGAAGAAACAACCATATTCCGACCAGCCAACCAAAGAGAGGCATTACTATTCAAATTCCAATAGGAAGTGTAACACCTCTGCAAAATCCAGCCATAGGAATCTGCCAGGGACGTAAGTGTGTCACACAAATGTCTATGCACCGCACAAGTTTCCCATATAGAAATGCCTTTACTGATGCAAAAAATAGGCACCAAGTGGAATGATAACAATGAGATTATGTGGAATTAAGCCTTCGAATTTGGTTTTCTAAAGTGGAGAAGGGGAAAAGGGGAATTTGCATGAGGGGTGCAAATTCACTACTATACATTTTTCCCCCACTTTAGTGAGCACGAATAATGGTGAGTGCTTTGATAAAGTACATTGAAGAAGTAATAGGGTTAGAAAAGTATACCTGAATTGTCAAGGAAGCAAATCATGGTCTAGTGAACCTGAGAGTGCAGGACAGGAAAATGACTTCATAGCTCAGCAGAACTATAAAGCTAAAGAATGAAAGCACCTTATAGGCTCGTAGACCTACAAGGGAGGTATCATCCAAGAAATATCACATGAAGGAAACCAAGGAAAGTTCCTTATAGACCCACAGACCTGAAAGGAAGGTATCCCCCAAGAACTCTCACATGAGAGATATTGAGAAAAGTGAACTCCGTAGAGTCAAAAAGTGGCGACATGTTTACCCATAGATAGAACATTTTAGGAAGCAGCCACATAGGCCAGTAAGTGGACAATCATGCAGACCATCAAGTTGGAAGACTTTCAAAGGGGTCCCTCAAGAACCCTTCAAAGTGAAGAGGGTTCCACTCAAGGGATGCACTATTTTAAAGTGAGGTCTAGTCGGGTTGCCCCCAAGCTAGATGCAAAGATGTGAAGTGGGTCTAGTTGGGCTGCCCTCGAGCTAGATGCAAGGATGCATAGTAGGTCTAGTCAGGCTTCCCCCATAGATTTCAATATGTTAATGCTTTAGACGGGGTCCTTTGGGAACCCAATGTGAAAAGAAAGGGTCCACTCAAGGGACACGTTGTTCAAAAGATAATGTCTTCTTTCTCAAATTGATTCATCATGAAGGAATCCTTTTGAAAGATGCTCACTTCATCAAGGAATTTGAAAGGAAGGATATGCCCCCAGACGAGGGGAAGATAAAATCCATTTTCACTTCAGAGCAAGGTTTCCAAGTCCTTTCTTTACAAACCTATGATGAAGGAAACATTTTTTGTTAGGGTTTGAAGTCGAGAATGCAATTCTAGTAAAGATGTGTGTGAAGGGTCTTCAAAAAAGATTTTTTGGAAACACATGCTTTTTCTAAAGATCCAAATAATGTAGAAGGGGTGTTGTCACACACATGAGAGGTAAAACTCAAGGAAAGAAGAGAGAAAGATAAAGAGAAAGCAAAAGGAAAGAGAACACGAACAAAGGACACATGGGGATCTAGTGTTGTGGGGTCAGATATGTGCTTGCTTGTATAAATAGTAGGTCACCATGGTGCAAGGGTGAAATATCATCAATCCCCAACTAGATCAGGAAGAATGCATGAAATATAAAGTAAAAATAAAAAAATTGGGTCAACATGGAAGGGAAGCCTAAATGCTCCCAATGCTTTGCATCATCCCAAATTTGTCAAAATTCAATCACATACATGGAAGAATGATGATACACATAGAAGAAGGTTTACAAAACAAACACCACACCTATATCCAAGCACCAAAAAGGGTGACAAGGGTCATCCAAGCACATATATCATGATCACGGGGGAACACATCATGACACACACACATCTATTATAAAGATAAAGAAGAGGTCTCCCCTAACACTGGTCAACCAAGAGGCCATCAAATTACCACTCTAGATCATTGTAGGGGGAAGAAGGATGAGCCTACAGTGGTGGAATGTTAAGGGGAGAGCCTTCCAAACCTCTCGTAACAAGAGATAAGGAAGAAATACCTATGAGGTCTTCGTCGCTCAACTCTTGTGGGTCCAAGGTCAACGACCTGGTGAAAATCACTGACAAGGTCAAAAATTCATCCACCGAGTTAAACATGCACTTAACGAGAGTGCCATGTTTCACCTTAGTGGATGAAGGAGTTTTCACCTAAGGTTCACCGCTAAGCTCACTGAGAGATTCGGGAGCGGTGACGAACTTAGGAGAAGCTGGGACTGGTTTCATCACTAAGATAGAACAAGTCAGCATGAGACCACCTTTTGGGGAACGTGGGCTCCTCTTACATCCTTCGTTGCTGGAGGGACCACTCTCTACCTTTTTTATTCATTGGAGGAGGTGAAATCCCCCCAGAAGAAGTAAGAAGGGCAGAGGGAGAGGAGGAAAGAATTGCAGTAGATACAACCGAAGTGTTAATCATATCTACAGGCTTCAGGAAAGGTGGGATATCTAGAATGGAGGTCAAAAAAGTTGGATCCACATGAGTGATGAACACTTGTACCTTTCTAGATGCATGTGCACTCGCAACAGAAGTTGAAAGTGATACAAAGCTGGTTTGGATAGAAGGGATAAAGGAGGATATGATAGGAGGTCCTAATACAGGAGTGGTCGTCTCTTCTTCCTTCTTTTGTGAGGTGACCTGCTCAACCAGGAGAGCCTTTTGTTGGTGCTTACACTCATGCACAAGGTAATTTCTACAAATCTTCAAACTAGAGGCTAGAGGTTGCGAAGTTAGTGAAGGCTCATGCTCATCCATGGGAGTTTCCTCCATAGCTACTTCTAGTGGATGTATAGAATCTTGCATAGGAATAGGATGGATAGGTTTAGAGACAGCGGGGGGTCAACTCCAATGCCTCAACGGTGAGCCTCTTCCCATTCACTGCTTTAGAAGTAGGGACCGTAGGAGGCTATGGAGGCTAGGACATAGAGGATTCCCCAGGGGGGGCTTTATGTCTATTGTATAAGTAGTACCAAGGTCCAAAAGGCTTGATAGGGAGATTCAATATCTTGATCTTGGTTCAATGCCAAGTAGGCACCATTGGACTCAATGGATAGAGACTAGGATTACTCATCCAATACTCTTCCCAAGAAAGGGGAGGGGATGAGGTAGCTCGAGAAGGAGCAAGCTTCTCCTTTCCCTTTTGGGAAGAGGAGGTAGCTATCTATTGTGCTATGGGAAGGGTCAGTTTTGGCTATCCCTTGCCCCCAATTTTATACTTTACATAGTTCTTATAGAGTAGGTCTTCTCTTGGAGGAAGTAGACCAATAGGAGTGGGCTAAAAGTGATCCAACGAATATCCCCCATGAGACACCACAGGCTGGTATCCAGTGCCATGCACTACATGCATGACACCTTCATGGGAAAAATTTAAACACTTATGAATTATAGAGGCAATCCCATTCATGGAAGCTATCCATGGTATACCTAACTTCACCCTGAATAGGTCTAACTTAGGAATAAGATCAAAAAATGTATCTATGTTCCTAGGTCCAACCAAGATGGATAGAGTTATCAATCCATAGGGTTTAAGAGTGAGGCCATCATGTGTTCAGATGATGGACTTTGTTTTTTCATATTCCTCCCTTTGCAAGGAGTTTAAGAATAGAGTCTCCTCCATGATGACATTCACTCTACTCCCAAGATTGACTAAGACCCTTATCACAATGTTACCATTGAGGTGAGTGACAATGTATAGCGGAGAAGTTTTTGCATTTGTTGGTACATCTTACGAAGTGCAAGTTATATCTAGTGAACCATTCATAAGATGAGGAGTAATAGTAACCATGTTAACGTAAGCTTCAGGTTGAGAAACAAAATCAAAGGGATCAATAATCATGTTAGTAGAATGAGATGAAAATGGGTCCGTGTATATCTACAATTCACTATTAGCTTTCACCACTGATTTTTTTGTATTATGTTTTTTCCCATCAAGACGAATACTACCATCCTCAATGTGATCCTGTATCTAATGACACAAGTGCATGCAACGCTCAGTTTCATGTCTATTGACTCTATGGTAGTGAAAATAGGCATTCGCTTCATACTAGCTAGGATATGGTTCTCTAACTAGTTTTGGAGTTGGAAAGTTAACAATCTTATCCTTCAATATATTTGGTAAGATGGAGGAATAAGACTCTAATAACTTTGTGAACTTTCAGTCACATCTAAGGCTATTGTTATCCATAGTAGCTACTACATTCACAATGAATTTTCCTTTCCTAGAGATCGATACAATGGACTTCCCTTCAGGATGGGAGTGTGAGGAAGATCCCACAAACTAAACTACCATCTATTGATACTCTCATAAGGTCACACACAAATGCATGAAAGAAGGGTATTTCATAAGGGAAAATTTCTCTTTCCAAGGCCTTTGTAAGTTCCCTATAAACACCTTCTACACATCAAAGTTTGGTAATGGGTATGATATTTGCAAAAAGAGCACCTGATAGCACTCTATGAAATCACTAATCTTCTTGTTATTAACTTGTTTACATCGAAAAAGGTTAGAGAAGGTCATCTTAGGCCTGATGTTGGCTTGGGACTATTGGAAGAACTGGTTCACAAGCTTATCAAATGTAAAGCTGACCAATGCATCATGATGGAAGAAATCTATACACAATGCATTAAAGATGGACACATGTGTCTACAAGTCCCATTTTCCACTGTATTTATCAAATTTAGGAATCTCCATCCCTTGTGAGAAAGGAGTGTTTAGAATTGCTACCGAAAATGGGGTATTTCAGAAGAGGGTTGGAAGATAGGCTAGGCAGAAGCTTGCGAAAGGTTTGCTAGCTAGTCCTACATATTCCCCATATTCTGAAGCAGGGTATTTAGAATTGGGTCATTAGAACATATAGGACCAGTGGAACTGCTACTAGAGACACCACCAGGACCACCACTAGAGCCGCCACTAATGCCACTACCACCAGTGTGACCTCCACTGGAGCCACTCCCACTTCCAAAGCTACCACCATGACCTCTTTCGAAACCACTTTCTCTAGTACCACTTCAGCCATTGAAGCTACCACCACAAAAGCCCCCACCAATCATCCTACCAAATCCTCCACCACCAGAGGTGACAAGAGGGGTGAAGTGAAAACCAAAAGTATTTTTGTTTACTTTAACAGTTTTAGAATTTTCATAAGTAGTGGGGATAGTGATCGAAGGTACTGTGTTGGCCATGTACACAAATGTGGGAGGCATGGAAACTACTAACTTCATCGCATATTCTTTGAAGGGACCACCTAGTATCATGCTACCATGGTTCAAAGGGGTGCATGATTCATCTAGAACAATGAGACTATCCATGATTTCTATACCTGTTCAATCTTTTCCTACCATATACTTTATTTTTCTAATAACTTTAGTAGCCCTAGCTAGCTTCATGTTTTTCTCCAGGTGATTTTCCAAAGCACACGACCCTTTGCTCAGAATAGTGACATAGTCAGAGGGGATTGGATGGCTTCATCCTCATCTATGGAAGATGATGCAGGTGACATAAGAGGAGTAGGGATGTAGTCAGTTTCATCAAAGAATCTGTACTTGCCCTATGACACCTTCTCCTGCATAGAAAGACCAATCGTAGAACTGGAGAAAAGACCTATAGTGAAACTAGAAGAGACCTTCATCTTCTCCATTAGAAGGTGTCATATAATTCTCCTAATAATATACCTAGAGGTTGTAGACTAGGTTGTGATGCTCATAAACTTTCACAACACGTATGAGTAGATTAATTAAAGGTAATAAGAGGAAGAGCCCAACACACAAACAAATGAATAGACTTTGGTTCACGTCAAGTTCACCAAAAATGTAAGAGAGGGGGACCAACCACTACAAGGCTCTAGGTAATGGAGGGCCAAGAGATGTAGGCTACCCTAACTTACCTCATTTTACATAAAATTTTAGGATAGGAGGGATGAGAATGATGAGGACTATAAGGTCCATCAATCACTCTACAAACCTGAGAGTTGAAAGGAGACTAGGCGAGTCAATTTTTAGGGTGAAATATATGTCTTGGATAGCTCTCTATTAGAGGAAAAAATCACGGTTCTGGGGTGAGATCACAATGTGTTGGTGCCTCTCAAGGGCACTAGCGTCCATACGGCTAGAGAACCAAAAATACAAGGTCTGACCTCTCAAAAATGAACTAAAAGCCTAGTTACTAGTTTCTAAGGGAGCAAAATAACACTATGAAATACGAAACATATAAACAGACATGATAAAACAAGTATATTACCACAAGAGTGATGAATACAATCTCACACAATAACTTGTTTGCTAGCTCACTCCAAGATATCTCCACCTACACATAGAAAAGAGGGAAAATGTTGGGGGTTTGTTTAGGGGTATGCCTCAATCAGACCCCCATTTTGGTAATTTCACCTCCATAGATAGCCAAGTTTGCAACGATATAGAAATGATATGATAAAGAAGGAAATGAAAGCAATAGAACACTAAAACACTAAAAAACAGTAATGTGCTAATGCAACCAAGTAATAGAGAAGATGAGTGAGGAGCTTACCACCTCCACCCAAGGTGCTCAAGGCTAGAGAGGGAGAAAATGAGAGGAACTCAAGCCTTTGCTACAATGGTTTTGTCCTACGCTTGCTCTATTGAAGTGATGGAGTGATGAAATTTATGCTATGAAGTGCAAAATTTTTCTTCAATGCTTGGAAATGCCAAGAGCTTGTGGATGGAGTTGTCTCAAGATGGTGAAGAGTTTGTAGCCTTGTAATGAATGAATGAGAGGTGAATATGAAGAAGAGAGATGAATAAATGATCATATTCGGGTTGGCTAGCTGAAGGGAGGTGTTAGTATCCGACTTCCAATAGGAAGTGTAACACCTCTATAGACTCCAACCACAAAAAATTTCCAAGGACGTAAGTGCACTGCATGAACATCTGCACACTGTGCGGGCATCCCCAACAGAAACACCTCTATCGATGCTCAAAACAAGTGCCAATTGGAATGAGAAGAGTGGGATTATATGGAATTAAGCCTTGGAATTTGGTTTTCTAAAGTGTACAAGGGAAAAAGGGCCATTTGTGTTAGGGGTGTAAATTCGCTCCTATACACTCCCTTATTCCTAGTGCTCCCTTTACACATTTAATCATTTCCTTCAATACAGACCGTTACTCTTTAACATATTATTCACTTCTTCCATATATTTAATTGTTGTATTCATCCTTTTTGTCTTTAATTCTTCCATTATTACTACCTTTGTATTACCATGATTCCCTAAGAATATGCTCCCTTGGTTTAATATTGATGTCTTTAATATCAATCATTATATGTTGTATATTTTATATAAATATCTTATATGTTAATATATAATATATTATTATTTTTATATTAGTTATATGTATTTTAAAATTCATAGTATTGTATATTATGATGATTATAGTAATAATAAATATTTTTATTTTTATTTTCTATCTACTTTAATATTTTAATTTATATTTCAACGCTTGCATATTTAGTGTTGTTATTTCAGGGGCATGACAAAGGGATTGATCAGAGAAAGCTTAATCCCATGTGTCGTACCTATTGTATTTGCACCAAAGAAAGATGGAGAGTGGAGGAAGTGTACAGACTCAAGATAAATCAATAGGGTCACCGTCAAGTATAGATTTCCATTACCAAGGATGGATGACAATATGGACTATTTGAGTGGAGAAAAGTATTTCACAAGATTTATCTATAGAGTGGATATCATCAAGTTAGGATGAGAGAAGGAGATGAATGTAAGACTCTATTCAAGACTAATTAAGGATTTTATGAGTGGTTAGTGATTCCTCTTGGATTGACCATTGTGCCTAGCACTTTCATGAGGTATTGAGTAAATTTTGGGTAAGTTTGTCATTGTTTTCTTAGATCATATTCTAATTTTTAGTAAGACTAGAGAAGAAAATTTATGGCACATCATGCAAGTATTGTAGAGATTGAGGGAGGAGAAGTTATTGATTAATGTCAACAAGTGTAGCTTTATGAAGAAATACTTGGTATATTTGGGTTTTGCCATTAATATTGAAGGATTGAAGATGTACCCTAAGAAAGTTATAACAATTGTTGACTAGCCTGCACCATTAAACATTAGAGAGGTAAGATCATTCCATGTATTGGCTAATTTCTACCAAAAATTTATCATAAGATTTAGTATCATTTCACACCTATGACTAAAACAATGAGAGGAGATAGGAAGGACTCTAAGTGGATATCTAAAGCACAAAGAATCTTTGAATTGTTTAAGCAAACAGTGATAGAGAAGCCAGTGTTAGCATTTCCTAATTTTGACAAAGTATTTCAAGTTTATTGTGATGGTAGTGGAAATGCAATAGGAGCAATACTGAATCAAGAAGGGAGACCAATAGCTTATTTTAGTGAGAATTTGAATGATTCTAGAAGAAGATACTTATTTTATGATAAGGAGTTTTATTCCATAGTTCAAGTCTTGAAGAAGTGGAGACATTACTTGCTGCCAAAGGAATTTGTGTTTTATAGTAATCATCAAGACTTGTTGTATTTGAACAGTCGGGGAAATTTGAATTAGAGACATATGAGATGGGTTGAGTTCTTGTAGAGTTAGAAATTTTTGTTGAAGTATAGGAGTGGCAAGTCAAACAAAATTACAGATGCATTGATCAAGAGGAAGAATTTGATGATAGAGATGAGGATAGAAGTATTGGGTTTTGAGGAACTAAAACATATGTATGAGGATGATCTATATTTACAAAGCATGGAAATCATGTAAGGAACTAGTAGTGACAAATTATAGCAAATGGTTGGATTATTTCATTCAAGAAGATAAGTTATTCAAAGTAATCAGTTATGTATTCCAAAGAGTTCAATGAGGGAGAATTTGATCAAGGAGAAGCATAATGGAGGATGAGTAGAAAATATTAGAGTGGATAAGATAGTATCTTTGGTGAGTGAACACTTTTTTTGGCTGCAGATATATGAGAATGTTAGGAAGTATGTTCAAAGTTGCAGAATTTTGCAAGTAGAAAAAGGGAGTAGTCAAAATACTGGATTTTATAAACCTTTGATAGCACTAGAGAGACCTTGGGAAGATATCAACATGGATTTAATGCTAGGATTACCAAGAACATAGAGTGGATGCGATTCTATAATTGTTGTAGTGGATAGATTTTTTTAAATGCCACATTTCATTCCTTGCAAGAAGACTAACGATTTTTTTTTAAAGTAAAAGGCACTTAGCCTATATATATAATCTTTTACATAGAGTTTATATCTGATATTGAAAAAATCTATATCAATCCCCAAAATACGTTTAAGATAATCACTTTTAATTACAATGCAGATGGGGAAGATTACAAAACAAAATTTAGCCATGGTTTGCTAATATTTAACAAATTCAAGCATGAAAAAGGGCCTGTAGAAGTTTCTGGATAAACATCTACACCACTTTATTGCTGCCAAAAAATCAAACTACATACAAACTAGCCAAAAAATTGATTACTAACAATCAAAATATTATTCCTCCATATGCTCCATCTGAATCAAATTCTCATCTTTTGCCTCAATCTCCTCCTGAACATGAAATCCTCGAGCAAAAAAATCATATCCTACAATTGGTTCCCTTTTTGTCTGGACCCCACAAGCCAATCATGAGCAAGATACAATCCTGTGACCCACCCTATTGGCCTCCTCTACACCATTGTGAGAAAATTTAGACTCCAAGTGACCTTCATTAGGAATAGAAGGCATCCATCTATCTCCCCCGATTTATTGTTGAGAAACATCCGGGAGTTCGATGAAAGTGATGGTTACTTCGAAGGCAGCGTCATCCGGTCCAACCGCTAGAGAGAATATCCGAAGTCTTCATCGCTGCTAGAACTCCCGTATTATCGGATAGGTTCGAGCATTCTGCCCATTAGAATAGTAGGGCCTGCCAGGGATGGATAGTTGAGCATGCTTTCATGGAAGTCAGTTTAGGAAGCCCTAGCTATTCTAGCTATTGTAACTAATCTAGCTCCGTGAGGATGGAGGGATGAACCGTTGGTTGAGGAAGCGAAGAGAACTATAGTTGATTGTCTTAGTGTTCAGTTTAGGCTATCAAGGATGAAGGAGTAGGGCACCAGCAAGTGAAACATAAAGAAGAGGATGAGGGGAATGTGTTGTAAGAAAGGAAACAACATAGTACTTCTTCTTAATGTCCATGTCCATAGTCACACAGATTCTTTGAAAATTCTTCCTTAGAGCCCTCAACAACATGTTGTCACTTCTATATTGTAGAGCCAATCTAATAGAGTCATAAAATTCCTCAATTCCCTAGCGATGCCTGATAGAATCTCTAGGAAACAAACCTCCTATATACCCATACCTAGTAAAAATATTGTATCCTTGGATCACAACTAAAATAGAATTGTTCAAATGAAATTGGGGTTTGATGAATTGCTTTTCCATTAACATTAACATGTTGTGTATGTTGCTAACCCATTTTTCAAAGAGATTGTGAGATTCCATGGATTACCTAAGAGAATAGTTTCAGATAGGGACACCAAGTTCATTGGATACTTTTGGAGGAAATTGTAGAGGAAGATGAAGATAGACATGTAGTTCAGTTTAGCATATCACCCAAAAATTGATGGACAAATAGAGGAAGTAAATATAAGTTTGGGTAACCCGTTAAGATTTTTGGTTGGAGATAAAGTAGGAAATTGGGACATAGTTCTACCACAATCAGAGTTTGCATACAATAATTCAATCAAATAGAGTAGAGTGAAGACACCATTTGAGATTGTGATAGGAATACATCCTAGAGGAGTTGCAAAGATGAGAGACATCAACATGGAGAATAAGAGGAGTGCAAAAGTAGAAGAGTTTGCAAGATTCATGGTAACATTGTATAGTCAAGTCTTGAAACATTTGGAGGAAACAAACAATAAATATAAGGAGAAGGTGGATGAGAAAAGGTGACATAAGGAATTTTTTGTTGGCGATGAAGTGATGGTATATCTTAGGAAGGAAAGGTTCCTAGTTGTAACATACGATAACTTAAAGATGAGCAATTTTGGACCATGTAATATTCTTAGGAAGTTTGATCAAAAAATGCATATGAAGTGGAGTTAGCAGAGACACTTGGTATATCACCTATTTTCAATATTGTGGATATTTATGTATCATGAAGGAAAATCAAGTGGAAGTGACACAAAACCTAATTTGAAGGAAAAATTACCACATCAACCACCAAATAATATTGAGAAGATTTTGGATACTAGAACTAGTAGGAGCACTAGGAACAAGCAATATAAGGAATATCTGGTAAAATAGAAAGGTATACCTATAGAGGATTCATCATGGATTTATCAAACATAGGTGGACCACTTTGGTTTTCCTCTAGCCCTTGGCAATTTAGGGACTCACTTTTCTTCCAACCTTGGGTGTCTGATGTAGGAGCATCCTTGGTTGTAAACAAATCCTATATCAACCAAATAAAACATTTATTTCTTGCATTTCAGTCTATGGAAGTTTCGGCATTTCTTTTCACATTTCATCGCTTTGTCATTTCACAACTCGTGCAGCAGGATATAGAATCTACATGAGGTCATCACATCACATCCAAATTTTAGGAGATCTACATTTGTTTACAGGAAGTTATCGCTCTCAAATTTTTACTATCATTCTTAGTCAAATAATTTGGGGTTGACTTGGTCTAAAACTCATTCTGCGGACCTATTTCGAGGTCTGTGGAGCTTAATCAAACATCATACAAGAATTTTGGGTCCAAGGGGATCTTTCTTGGAGATTTCCAATATCTTTCATTTCGTGAAGGATTATATTTCATGTTCTAAGACTAAACTACACACTTTATCATTGATTGGGTTTTGTAAACCCTTGAGGATGATGTGAACCATTTTTTGAGCTGGAGAATAATATTTAAGATCATTTGTAATCATTTGGAAATAAACTCAACAATTATTCAAAAAGATCACTAGAAATAGTTCACAATTCAACTATTATTTTGTTCTATGGAATGTAATAAGGCCTTTGTGCCAGTTCTAATGTTGTAATTCCCTTGTAGTAGGCCTGTGAGCCCTAGTTATTTCACATATTAGGCATATGGGGCATGTAAGACTACAATTTTTTTAATCAATAAAGATATTTTTTTACTAAGTATTTTCTTGTATTGTTTCCATTGTGTTGACTCTAAGTTGCTTGATTGGATAGTTCTTTTTAGGCCCTACATTCATGACTACACCACTTAGGCTCATTAGGAGGGGATTTATCATATTTTTGAAGGAACATTGTAAACTAAAAAGTTTCTTTTCTATAAAAAGACAACATTATAACTCAAAAATATTCATTTTTTATGACTAAATATCAATAAAAATATCATCTTTGAAAGGCAATACAAGTTCTATTTTTAACTATGTATTATTGTAAGAACACCTTTTGATCAATAAAATTTAGTTTTTACCTTCAAAATCTATTTTATTGTGTGTAGGTTGGTAATTGATGTTATTTCTATGATTTCATTGCATGAATAATTAAATGAATGTCTTATATTTCACACCTTTAAACATAAAATCCATATTTTGAGTACGTTATAGTTTGTGTTAACATGTAAGAAGCTTCTATTTGTGAAGAATACTATTATTTCTTCCTTCTAGGACTATCCAAAACATAATCTTTCTAGGAAACACTGATACACGAGTATTTTGAAGCTCAAGTTGTGTAAAAATATCTAAATCATTTTTCTTTTATGTCAAAATAGTGGTATAGATATTAGAAACAATTTTGGTGCATCACCTTAGTAACCTTAGTTTCATTTCAAGTTATTTCCCTGTATATTTTCCTGACTAGCAATAGTAGCATAGATTAGAATAGGTGGATACCAAGGGAACCAAACTTCTATGGAGATTGACTCCAAGTTATGGGAAACCTACGAGCCTTGTATTTTTTCCATATTTAATTGAATTATTGAGTCAATCACTTGTCAAGGGTGCAAATTCAAGTAACAAAAAAACCAATTGCATAAAAATTTCCCTTATTCATTTTGGTAGGATATTTATAGTATATGATCAAGAGTCTTCGATATCTCTTTGGTGAAAAATGGGGCCTAGTTTTCCAACTTGTCACTCAACAACCAATGACACAATAAAGGAAAGTATCAGATTTATTTTACCCAAAATTTTGTAGTGATATCATGTGTCCTCTAATCTACATTATTTATCTCATGAAGCTAGACCCATTGGCTTATTGATTTGTCAATAGAGGCCAATGGTGCAATTTTTTTTATCATTTTATGCTTCCTTTTTCATAAAATTATGCCAAGATGAAACCTATCTCATAAAGGATTCATGCTCACTTTTTATTTGCTTATTCACATGAAACCGACCTACTAATTTTTTTGACCTTTTCCACTAATAGTGTAACACTTTGAACCTATTAGTCTTTTATTTTACTTTTTTTGTGTCATTGTGACACATCGAGGCTCATTGAAAAAAATAATTTTTTATATGTTAAGAAAAATGGGACCCACAAAATATTTAAGTTATATATTTAGCCAATGGTGCAATGTTTTAAACCCATGACGGTTTTGAGGTGTAAAATTTATGAAATGGTGACATGTGGCATCATTTTATTGTAAAATGTTGACATATGGTACCTTCACTTCTCGAAATAGATAGGATAAACCTTGTAGAAACAAGTTTAATTGACAAACTATAGCTCAACTAAAATGAAACAAAAATGTAAGAGTGAATTTATATGGTTCATAGTGACTCAAAAGGGGATCTTTTCTTGACAAGTAGAACCTTGAAAGATGAAATATGAAACCTTACTTGAAACTAAAAATATAAAATATGAAAGGAAATTTTTAATATATTAGAAATATGAAATCTTATATTTTTTGTAGGTTAGCCTACAAATATGCCCATTCATCTTTTAAGGGTTAACCCTTCCTCAAACCATCAAAATATTTATCAATTTCTATCATCTCTTGTGAGGATATTCTTTTGAATGAGAACCTTCATCTAGTATTCAAAATTTTCTAATGGTCTTAGAAACATTTCAACTTCTATAATACTATGTGATTGATCTTAGCCCTAAACATATTTGGTCTTCTATCATTCCAACATTGTATTTATTTTTTTCACTATTGATATAGAGTTGTTATCAAGAAATAGTGTGGGGAGTCCTAATTAGACCAGATCTTTAATGTGTTTATTCATTTCTATTAAAAATTTATCTACAATAGCTAGTTGTCTTACACTTAAGAGAAGATTTATTCTAGTTCAAGAGTTCATTAACCTTTATAATAATAACCCGTCTATTGTTAAATTCTTTAAAGAGGAGTACTTATTCTAAATAATTATACATATTTTCAACTAGCGCTTAGGCTTGGGAGAATGTTGGAGATAAAATCAATATAGTTTTATTTACCACAATTTTAACCAAATAATTTAATACTTGTTCCTATCAAATGAGTGTCAATGATGGCCTTGTTGTGCCTATAGTACACACACCCCATTTGGAATGGGGACCCTCTCTTTTTCGAATTTGCTGAGTCACTTTTGCCTCTATCTCACTTTGTGTGCCCCCATTTATTTTTGTGTCCTAAGTGGTCAATGAGTCTTAAAGTTACCATCTTAAGTTGATCAAGTTTCACTACCCTCAAAATATTCAAGTCTTCGGCCTTCACAGAGTTCCTTTGGCACTTTGCCTTGAGTCCCTAAAATTGTCATCTTTTCCTCCTTGCGAGCCACCCTTGTGGGCATTATGTCCTTCCTTCACTATTTGTGCATCAATTGAGTTAGTCTGTCCACCTGCCCTATGGGTCCCACACCCATCCTCACCACTCCCTTTTTCATTTTCCAAACAACGAATGCTTGGCTATCGGTCACCTAGCGGGCTTCGTTGTTCCCTATATCAATGGGTTATTTTCAGTGTTTTGGTTTTAGCATAATTAGATTAAACAAAACCCAAAGAAGTTTATGAAGCACAAAGAAATCATAAAACAAGAACGATTATACCTGATATTCATTGAAGCTTCCATGATTCAGCTCCATAACACCTCCTAGCTTGCAGTGTATAACTGTTGCCGTCAGATTTGTGTGTGAGCAAATGATTGTGACCATGTCCTACGCAAGTTTTGAAGGATTTGAATGACAAAGATTATGGAAAATTATTATGCTAAAATGCAAAGTAAATTCTAAAGATAAAATTCCTATATTAATGAAGTGATTTCTAAATTGAAGTGGTGCCCAAATTATGAGCAAAATTGACATTTTATAAAAAATACAATTTTGCATGGACAAATGAGATTAAAAGCTGACAAAGCCTAAAATCCCTGGACGAGATTTCATGTGACAATCCCTAATTAGGGTTAGGGAAAGATTTTTAAATGAGTGGCCAAGATTTCATTTGATAAAATCAAATTAGCGATCGAGAATAAATGTTGTAATTAGTCAAAAAGATAAAGATTTTAGAAAATCAAGAATATAAAGAGTTGAACTAAAAAGAAGATTTGGAAAAATCAAGAATTTGCTCAATTACTTGATTTTTGGAAGAAGATTAACATTTTGAATTAAGTTAATTCAAAATAAGGGTTTTATGTCACAATAAATAATCTTTTTCATATTATTTACTAAAATGAAGTGATAGTTGAAAAAACAAAATCATTTTAAATAATTTCATTTATTTAAAATGAGAGAAATGTTAAATTAGGTAATTAAATAAATTAATAAATTCATTTAATTATGAGAATTAGTAACATATTAAATAAACAAATAAAATTCATTTATTTAATAATCAGGAAGAATAAATGAATAAAGGTAATTAAATAAATTAATAAATTTATTTAATTGTAAGAAGAAAATAGACAATTAATGACGTATTGAATAAATAAATATAATTTACTTATTTAATAATCATGAAGATTACAATAGACATGAATTACTTAATTAATAGTCGAATGTGGACCAAGGACATAATTAAATGTCATAATTATGCTAGGATGAAAGTCGTAAAATAGAGCTTGTGGTTCTAGGTCATTTTTATGTGTCTACATTTGCCCCTCTTTGTCATAATGCAGCCCGTTGCATTGTGGCAAAGAAAACAAGTCAAGAATATGCCCCAATGCAAAATAAGATGAGGAAGAATGATGAGGAGGGTAGTGATATGCCCACTCGAGAGGACAAATGGGTTCCAAGAACATGG
The DNA here is from genome assembly GCA_007115665.2 of Sequoiadendron giganteum. NCBI lineage: Eukaryota > Viridiplantae > Streptophyta > Pinopsida > Cupressales > Cupressaceae > Sequoiadendron > Sequoiadendron giganteum. The sequence continues at coordinate 463,049,862 of CM021105.1, read as the reverse complement.
GTGTGCTCTCAAAACTGATGAGAAGACTAGAATATGAGAGACAAAGAAATGTTAGTAAAAAATATATGGACAATAATATGGATGCAATTCCTACATGAGATGAGCGAGAGAAGATGACAAGAAAAAAAGAGATGCATGTTAGTTCCTAGACCAAACCCTTCAACACATTACCATAGAAATTTAATATTTATTGCTCTTAATCATCATTGGGTAGATTATTGTGATGGCCAACAAACACCATTATATGACATAAATCAAGGTGTGCAAGGTTGTACCATCACATAAGACAAGAAGTCACAGACAAGGATGATCATGACTCATACTAAGAGCGCAATTGCCCCAGTCTTTTTTGTCATAACCAACCGCAAGCAGAAAAAGACAAGAAGGACAAGCCATGAAAATTTGTTGCTTCTCTAAATCCTATTTCCAGGACATCCTTGAGAAACTAGCAACATGATTGCCAAAAGAACAAAACAAAGCCACCATCATGATATGTCATTGTTTTTCTAAATCCCGTAGTTAGGACATCACTCAGAAACTAGTAACATGAGTGCCAAAAGAAAAAAATAAATCCATTATCATGATACATCATTGTTTTTCTAAATCTCATTGTCAGGATCTCACTGAAAAACTAGTAACATGAGTGTCAAAAGACAAGGAAAAGCTAGTATCATGATACGTCGCTATTTTTCTAAATCTCATTGTCGGGATCTTGCTGAAAAACTAGTAACATGAGTGTCAAAAGACAAGGCAAACATCATGAGACATCGTTGTTTCTCTAAATCTTGTTGTAGGGATCTCAAATAAAAAATAGTATCATGATGAAAAGGCCAAAGACAAGGGCCAAGTGTTTGTCAAGTGTGTTCGAATGCCAAGTGTTTTGATTGATGATCCCAAGATGATGAGTGCCTAAGATTGCTAGATTTAGGAAGGACACATCCTGAATAATGTTGATGTCAAGAGGATTGATCCCTAAATGTCAAAAGGGGTCTCTCAAAATTGTAGGTGATAGTGACAATGCCTAGGAAGGACACATCCTAAGGTATAAATGATGGAGGTTGTTCTACAGAAGGACACATCTGAAAGAACATTGATGTCGAGAGGAATGATTCTTAGATGTCGAGAGGATCCCTCAAAATGTTAGATGACGGTGATGATGCCTAGGAAGGACACATCCTAAGGTAGAAATGACAGAGGCCATTCTTCAGAAGGACACATCTGAAAGATAACCAAGAATGGACAGTTTGATCGATTGTGATAAATTTCACTTGTTTTGACTAAGTTTGATTGAAGTTGATTTGTGGTGACTACATTTTGATGTTGACATGTTGGTGTGATTGTCATGTTGAATAAGTGATTTTTGTAATTCGTTTTAGGAGTTTTCCATGTTTGGAAATGACTTGTCCTCACTTGAAGACTTTTGAGGTGTGTGCCAGTGTAATGCTATGAACCCTAATGGACTGACCTAGTGTGGCCTCAGGGGGATCATCGACAGATGGCCTTGCCTACGTCGTACATTCGAAGACCTCGTAGTTTGACACAACCAATGACCTTGTCCAAAGGACAGAATTTTGAATCATGATTTTGTTTTGAAAAACCTAGAAGGAATGACCTACAGTCTTAGGGATTCAAAGATGAATCTTGCCTACATAGCAAATGCATAGAGACAATGTAGCTTGGATAGGGCCAAAAGAGATTGATTGACAGGACTGATTGGATAGACCAGACAGATATTGAATTTGACTCTGTTGTTGGGATTTTGACATTGATTTGGATGTTTTTGTATTTTCTCAGGACATTTTCTAATTTTTAGGTCTTTTTTTAGGACTTTTTCAAATGTTTAGGATCTTATTCAGGACTTTTTAAAAATTTTATGACTTTTTTCAGGATGTTTTAGATTTTTATGAATTTTTTCATGATGTTTTAGATTTTTATGACTTTTTTCAAGACTTTTTACAAATGCAAGATCATGTGCAACACCTACTGTAGTTACATGATAAAGGTCTTGCCCCTAGACAGGTTGTGTAATATGGACATAGGCAGACAGGAGACAAAAGGCAAGGATATGCAAGGGATGATGTCAACCAGATGCTAACCATGGTCGAAATTGATAGAACATATGACGAAGGTCATGAATGTGTCAGGTTGTCGTGATTATAGAAAGTGGATAAGGGTTGATTAGAGTAACAGTAGATGGTGAAGCAATGATCGAATACACATGGCACCTGTTTGCCAAGTTTTCACCATGGTACTTATCGAAAGTGCATGTTTGTAAGGTTTTCACTACTGGACGAATTCATTTCTTTTTACTATTTTTTCCATTTTTTATTTTTTTAGTGTCACTAAGACGCCTGTTTGCCATATTTTCATCAAGGGATGATTTTTTTCTTTATTTTTCATTTTTTTTTTTAGGTTTTTAGCCAAGCTCTCTGATGCTATGTATAAAAATTTCACAGATGTAGGGTGTTGAAGGGTGTTTTCAACTATTCTCCATCAGGTGTGGCCAAAAGATAAGCTCCAGAACCAAATGTTGCAATAATAATATAAGGACCGAGCCAATTAGCCTCAAAATTTCCAAGTTTTTCATGATCAGCCTAATTTCTTGGGTTCTACATGAGGACCAAGTCACCAATTTCAAATTTTCTCACCATCACTCTTTTGTTATAGCTCCGACAGAGATGGTTTTGATTATCATGCAAGTGATTCAAGGAATTTTTTCATCTTTCTTGTAACATTTCTAACTCATGTAGGCGAGACTATCTGTACTCTTCATCATCGATCATTCCCTTCAAATAGACTCAGAGAGAAGGAATTTCAACCTCGATGGGAAATATGGCCTCAGATCCATAGAGAAGGGAAAATGGAGTGGCTGCAGTGGGTGTACAAATGCTAGTATGGTAGGCCCATAAGGCAGGATTGAGTTGTAAATTCCAATCGCGGGCAACGTCATTGATGGTCTTCTTAAGAATGCGAATAATTTTTTTATTTGATGCCTCAGCTTGATCATTACCTTGTGGATAATATGGGGTGGAGAAGTGATGTTGGATGTGGAATCGTTCATAGAGTTCATCAGCATCCTAATTTTTTAATGGAATCTCATTATATGTGATGATGGATTGTGGAACACCATACCGACAGATGATGTAATTAAGGATAAAATTTGATATTTTCTTTTCAGTGATGTAAGTGAGGAGGACAAATTCAATCCACTTAGTAAAGTACTCAGTGGCAGTGATTATGAATTTATGGTCGTTAGAGGAGGATGGATGGATCTTGCCCATGAGGTCGAGTCCCCATTGTGTGAAGGGCCATGGAGAAGTGATCAATCTTAGCTCTTGTGCAGGTGTGTGGATTAGGTCACTGTGCGCTTGGAATTTTTGACATGTTCTGACAAATTGAAGAGCATCCTTTTCTAGTGTCGGCCAATAGTATCCCAGTCTGGTGACTTTCCTAGCTAAAGTTGGACCACTCGAATGAGATCCGCATATACCCTCATGTACTTATCATAAATTTGTTTGGGATTCATCAGTGTTAAGACAATGAAGAAGGGTGTTATCAAATCCATGACACTATAGGGTGTCACTGACGATCTGGTGTGTCGGGCGACTTTTCAGATAAAGGACTTTCTTTGGTTATTGGTAAGGTTGGGTGGTAGGGTTTGGGACTTAAGATAATCATAGATGTCATGGTACCAAGGAAAACTAGGACCAACAATTTTGCAAACCATTTTTGACTTTGGGATGTCATATGCAGGCATCAATAGCTATTCCACTAAGAACTCAAATTGTGATACATTTTTGGGATCTCTAAGAGAGATCCGATAGTAGCCATTTCATCGGCTTCCTTATTTTGTGTCCTTGGGATTTGTTCAAAAGAAATCATTTTGAAATATGTCATGAATCTATCCACCATTTTCTTGTAAGGGAGAAAATTTTCATCTTTCATGTCATAATCATTGTTCACTTGGTTGATAATTAACTGAGAATCCTTGAATACTAGCAATGTCTGAATTTTCCATTTAATTGCAATTTTGAGTCTTGTGACCAATGCTTCGTATTATGCAATGTTATTAGTACAAGGGAAGGTGATCCTGAATGCCTTAGGAATGGAATCCCCTTGCGGTGTGATGAACAAGATTCCAGCTCCAGAACTATGATCAGTGTCGGACTTGTCAAAATACAGCTTCCAAGGTAAGATAGGTTCTGCATGAAAGATAGACTCATCGATAAAATTAGTTATCAGTGGATGAGTATCCTGGACGGGTACATCTGCAAGATGATATTCTATTACCTACCCTTTTATTGCCTTGCGCTCAACATATTGTATGTCATGTTCACTCAATATCATGACCCACTTTGCTAAATGGCCTGTCAATGCTGCCCGGCTTACAAGATACTTTAATGGATCAATCTTAGCTACTAGGTGTGTTTGGTGATTCAACATGCAATTTCTGAGCTTTTGTGCTACAAATAAAACTACTAGGCATGCATGTTCAATGGTTGTATAGTTCAATTCATATCCTATTAGTGTGCGACTGATATATTATATGGCTCTTTCTTTTTCCTCATAGTCATTTTGTGCTAATAATGCCCCGAGTTTATTTGTAGTTGTAGAGACATACATGATCAATGGCTTGCCTTTAATGGGTGACATCACGACGGGTGGTGTCAATAGATATTCTTTAATTTGTTTGAAAGTTGTGTGGAATTTTTCTATCCATGCAAAGGGAATACTTTTGCATAACATATATTAAAATGGTTGACACTTGTTTGCCAACTGTGTGATGAAGTGTCAGATGGACTGCAGTCTACCTTGAAGTGTTCTCAACTCACTGATTCCTTTTGGTGGTGGCATATCTATAATTGCTTTCACTTTAGTAGGATCAACTTCTATGCCTCTTCATGAATATATGTTACCCAATAGTTTTCTTGAAGTGACCCCAAAGACACGTTTTTTTGGGTTCAAATGAACCTTGTAATCTTCTAGCCATCTAAAAATTTTGTCCACGACCCTGAGATGGTATTTTCATGTCAAATATTTGGCCAAAAGGTCATCCACATAATCCTCCATGAGGATATGCATCATGTCATGAAATATTGTTGTCATAACTCTTTGGTATGTGGTGCCTGCATTCTTTAAGCCAAAAGGCATGACATTCCAACAGTATGTTCACCATGGGTAGATGAATGTCATTTTGTGTTGATCTTCAGTTGCAATGTAGATTTGGTTATATCCCAAGAAACCATCCATGAGAGACATCATCTCATACCTGGCTATGAGATCAACAATCATGTCTATGTTTGTAATGGTAAACATCTTTTGGACAAGCCTTATTTAAATCTTTGAAATTCGTATACATACAAATTTGTCCATTTGGCTTTGTGACAGGGAAAATTTTGGATATCTAGTCAACATAGTCTATTGATCTTATGAGTCCAACATCTAGTAACTTCTTTAATTCAACCTTTATAAGTAGTGCAATCTGCGGTTGCATTTTCCATAATTTTTGTTTGACTGGCTTGATTCCTGGGATGAGAGGAAGATGATGCAATACCAATTCTAGATCAAGGCCCAGCATGTCATCATATGACCATGCGAAGTTAACTTTCTTGTCTATGAAAAATTGTTGAAATTCAATTTTTTCTTCCTCTGACAATGATGTAGCCAAGAGAACCATTTTGGGATTCTCTGGCGTAGCTATGTTAACTTCCACTGTGTCTTCAATAATCATAGCTGACTTTTTTTGTGTGATGGGAAGAAAGTCCAATCCTCCATCCTTAGGCGCCTCAGAGAAGTTTTTACATTTGGATACGTCCTTTGTTTTTACTATTTTTTTTTCAGAAGGTGCCTTGTAGTTTTCACCTAAAGACATTTCTTTTTTTATTTTATTCTTTGTACTTTCGCGATTGGAGAATTGCAGAGTCTCCCCGAAGTAAGTTGCACAATCTAGGTCAATAGAGAATTTGACTTTGTGATCACCCCACGGTATACCTTCCCGGAGCCCCATGAATTCTACTATTGCCTCATCACTCTGAAAGATATCCATCATTGGTGTTTCTTGTTGGTCCCAATCAATCAGTTGCTAGTAAACAAGGGAAATCCCATCATCAGTGCTGGTAAAATATGGGGAAGATGCGGAAAGTTTGCAAATTGAAGCCTCAAGTGTGAAGGAAAAGTTGTCAATTTCAACTTCCGTGTCAGATGCAATGGATGGACCATATTCAAATTCAGATGAGTCAAATTCATAGTCACAATAGGGGATAAAATTATCAGCATCATGACTAGTGGCTAGCATTTCAAAGGCATGCACAATAGGTTTAGACATGTTAGGTTCTTCGGTGGGCTTGGGAATGGGGTGGGATGATTTAGATGTTTCCAACGATAATTTATGTTCTTCTGGATACCAAGGAATACTCACCCATTCCTTATCATTAGAATGATGGTCAATAGGATCAATTTTGTATTCTTGTCAGAATCTTTCTTCAAAGGGGGGTTGCCCAAGTGCCAGGAATAGTTCGTTAATATCATAGTTGCTAAGGGTTTTTCCAGATCCCCATCCCCATTCATTAGAGTCATTTTCGATAAGGGAGTCTTCATGTGTCTCGACACGTTCTATAGCCATTATGTCCTCACTTGAAATTTCATAGGTACGTTGATCGTCAGTTTCGAGTTGGTCAAACCCTAGCCCCATGTACCTTGGTCATGTAGAAATAATAATAGGTGCTCGCCTTCCATTGTTGGATTTTCCAGGGCCACTTGTGCTATCAAAACCTAGTGCCTTGCATACATCATAACCTTTTCCATAGAGATGCACTGGTAGTGGAGGTAATCCTTCTAGGTTTGTATAGATCCAATTAGCTATATCGATAATGACTTCATTACCCAAATCTCCCCATAGGGTGAATATTGTTTTTGGTGGAACATTGAAATTTGTTTTAGGCTTGACTACAAAAAATGGTCTACCATAGAATTTAGGTGGCTTAGGTATTGTGGTGATGCAATAAGCCATATTCAATTTGAATTATCCATAGCCAAGGTCCTGGATCTTTAGGTCATTACTTGATATTGAGGCCGAGGAGGATGGTGTGGTGGAAGTTGATGGAATGGATATGGATGATTTGGTGAGTGCAGATGGGTCAATATATTTGGAAGAGGTGGAAGTTGAGGCCTCTCGATTAATGAGTACTTGGTGCTCAATAGTGGCTCTCAGATTGGTATAGTATTGGAATGGATCAGGATCTCCTAGGATGGTAATTTCATTACCATCAAAAGAGAACTTCAGGAATTGGTGGTATGTGGAAGGAATGACCTTTAGAGCATGAATCCATGGGTGAGCAAGTAAGATATTATAATGTATGTCAAGATCCAAGACCTGGCATGTTGTATCGATAATAACTAGTCCCACACAAAGTGGAATTGTAATGATGCCTTTCAAAGCGCGCTTTTCATCATCATATGCCTTGATGACAATGCTCTTGGTAGTATCCACACATGCAGTAGAGAAGCTAAGAACTTTAACCAATTTTAAAGAGAAGATGTTCAATCTTGCTCTGCCATCTACTAAGACTCATCTAACCTTATGTTTATGGACAAAAACCTCGAGATGAAGGGTGTCATTATGAGATGGTTTAGGTGAGGAATAGTTAATGTCCAAAAATTAAATGTGGTGAGGCAAAGTTAAATAGCCGACCATGGTTCAATATTATTGACATCAATGTTGTTTGGGATGAAAAACTCTTGTAGGAATTTATCCAAGATGGCCTTAGGTGCGGGTGAGATGCGGAGCAATTCAAGAATGGATATTTGAGCGGGTGTTCTATTCAATTTCTCAATAAGGTTGAATTCTGGTTTAGGGTTTGACGGCTTGGCGAACGGACCAGGTATGGTAATTTTAGGCTAACGAGTAGAGGGATTTGGGATAGTGACCTTGCCTTTACACATGGTGACATTTCATTTTGAGGCCTTTTTAATGGTAATAATATTGACACACTTATCTTCATCAGCAGCGGGAAGATTGTTAATGATGGGGCTACCGGAATAATTATAGGCATGACGAACATTATTGTAGGCAAGAGAAACATGATTGGCTTGATTATTGTTATTCTTTGTGCTAGATGAGGAGGGATTACCAGAACCATGATCCTCTAGTGGATTCTTGTGGATCGTATGATCTGCATTAGACACAAATGGTTGAACTCCTGACTCAATGGTATGGTTTTCAATAAGGTCTTGCACAATATTTCATAACTGACAACAAGGAGTTTTGTGCCCTTTGACATGGTGGTAATCACAAAATGCATTATCATCCCACCATGATGGCTTGAACTCACCAGGGTCATATGGTTTAGGGTCTTCTAAATTTATGACACCATTTTGGATAAGTTTCTTTAAGACAAATTTGATAGGCTCACCCAAGGGAGTGTATGTGTGTTTTTGAAATTTTCATAGTTGACGCGGATGCCTTTGATTAAATTGAGCAAGATTATTTTGAATAGCATTGGCAGCTAGTGTGGGTGTGGTCACAGGTGTATTGTGAGTCTAAACTCCTTTGATGGTGAAGACATGACCTGTTGCATTAACGATTTTGGCATCGACCACACCGTCATTAGTGATGTGTTTGTTCTTGACCCAGTACTTATTTTTGTCAATGGGAAGATTTACGTTTGTGTTTTTAGGACCATATTTTAGCTCTCCCTTTGCAATAAGGGCTTTCTCAATCTGGACACCTTTTTCAACTAGGTCCATGAACTTTGTGCAACAATGTACCTACACTGCATATTTTAGGGGACCTAGAAGTGTTTGTATGAACATGTCAACCTTTTCCATTTCCGGTATGTCAATGTGACTGCGACTAGCTAGACTTCTCCATATTTGGAAGAATGGGATGTCTATACATCTAAAAATGGTCATGGTTAATAAAAACTATTAATTAATTAAATATGAATTATTTAATTAATATTCTAAAGTCATCTACATGTAAATAAAATTAATTATTTATTTATATCGTTCATTTTTCTAATTCTTCTAGCTTAAATTAAATAAATAAGTTTATTTAATTATTGTTATTTTCCTCTTAATTAAATTAAATAAATTTCATAATTTATTTATTTAATTATCATTTTATTTCTAAGTTTGAACATTTAAATTCAAACAATGAAATATTCCTCTAATTCATCCTTCACTTCACATTTAAATATTATATATTTAATATATTTTCACCATTCACATAATTAAATATTGTTAATATTTAATTACGTACATTTTTCACCTCTAACATAATTAAATACTAATTATTTAATTATAGAAGTTTCCAAACTACATGTCACATATAATTAAATAAATTCATTTATTTAATTAGCATTTATCTTCAACTTTCAACTAACTTTTCAATTAATGAAAAGACAAAGAGCATGTTTATCTCCATTTTTGAATGAAGATAGTTTCGTGGGTTGAAAACATTCTCCATCTTTCTCTCAACTTCCAGAATCTCACACTGTTCATCTTGACAGGTTTGAAACTCAACTGTTGATCTTTGCCGACTAGATTTTTGCCTTCCAAAAATTTATAAATACAACCTTTTCGTGAGTAGATTTCATCCTAGATTTTATGTGTAATTACTATAGTTACATTTGAACTAGCATTTTAGCAATCTCATATCATAGCATTTCAAGTTCACAAGCATAGTTTAAATCATTAGCAATGGACATGCATTTTGCATCAATCTTGTTCTCCTAAGTTTTCATTTTAACAAGTTGCTTCTTAAACTAACTGAGAGCCAATATCTTGAATCGAATCCTTGGAGATAAAGAACAATGGGACAAATTTGAAGAAGTTGTTATTTAGAGTTTGAATTTGTCTTTTCTAAATTAGTTTCTTTCAATCTAATGTTTCATTGTTGTGTTAGTTTACTTTCTAATTAATCCACATATTCTAACAACACATTTTTGGTGCCCACCATGGGGCCTTGCCCCATTTTTTAATTTTTTTGTCACAGGTTTTTCTAGTAGGTAATGGACTGGAGCTTCAATTTAGCACATATGAACCTAGGATTAGCACATATGAGATCTGTTTTGGCACATATGACGAACTATTTTGGTGCATTGGTGGCTTGTTCTAGCGCATACACTAGCTCTTTTAGCGCATTTAATGACTGTTTTAGCACATTGTTGTTTGTTCATTTAGTGCATTGGCGGCCTATTTTAGTGCATACAAAGGTTGTAAAAATTAAATTCTGATTCCGACGCCATCTATGGATAAGATTTTTCAATTCAGTTTTAAAGTAAAATTAAGCAACCCTAGGATAGACATTTAAAATCTGGAATTTATCAATCCTAGGATAGTCACGAAATGTTATTTAATTTTGGTTAAAATGAATCCAATGCTTGTTGTGAAGCAACATCTTCACTTAGTGTAGAAAATTGTTATTTGGATTTAAACTTGAACCATTTGTTTGTTGTGATTGTTGGGTGATAGGTATATGCTCTCCCCTTTACTGGGTGATCAAAACACCAGACTTACCTTTTTAATTTTATGAAATTCATGCTTTATTACATCCTTTAGAAGGCCTTCCATAGTGGGAAAAATTATTCACCCTATGGGAATGACCTAAGTGGGAACAACCAAAGCCAGGTTTTCCAACCCACTCTAATCAAAAGTGAATTTTGGGGAAACCCATATTCAACGGAAGTGAGAAAGATAACCATCCCCAAAATCCTTGTTCTAAATATTGGGAGGTCTCTTGAGGGAGTTTATCTATTTCCACGCTGAATGAAAACCTTTACTATGAACCATAGTGTAGAAAGTCAGCCATGTCAGTATCCAAAAATCATTTCAATCATAGTGCAAGGGGAGGGAAGAATCTACCCCCAAGAAACTCACCATATAATTGCCACAGATTGTTTGCTCAAGGGATCAAGAAATCTAACCTTGAGTATGCACTTGGAAAAGACAAAAACATGGGTTCCCTCTAGGGGGTGACACGGCTATGTGAGTCGACATGATTTTAAGTTGTGGGTTGTGATTCCTATGATGAACTATTTGAAAAATAAGAGTGAGTCTATTTGAAATGCTTATTTTGTTCAATACCCATGAAAATCTCAAGAACATACACTCTTTGTTTAGATTTTAGGATTTAGAAAACAACTGTCTGCTACTGTATGTCATGATTTTCACATTTAAATCAGATTAAGATCATCTAAAAACATCAAACTATTAAAACATGTCTATCTCATAAAATAATTGGATAGTTTAGCACATCCCTAGTGTGTTTTAGTGCATTTGTGCTCTGTTTCAGTGCATTCATGCTCTATTTTAGCGCATTTGTGCTCTGTTTCAGCGTATTCATGCTTTGTTTTAGCACATCTGTGCTCTATTTCAGCATATTCATGCTCTATTTTAGCGCATCTATGCTCTATTTCAGTGCATTCATGCTCTATTTTAGCACATTTGTGCTTTATTTTAGCGCATACCTGCAACAGTCTAGCGCATAGGTTGGTTATTTTAGTGCATCTACTAAAAACTTTAGCACATCCTTGTTCCGAGCCTGGGTAATTTTTCTAACACTCAAAATTCTATCATCTTAGTCTAGTCTTTTTCTATGCTCAGGGTTTGGAAGTCTGCAACTTTTTCTAAGAAGTCCCTGGAGAGGAAGATTAGAAAGCCAAAGAAATCTCAGTTATAAGCAGTTATTGAAAAAGAGGAAATTTTTATATCAAATTCAAAAGGTCTTGCTTGAACAAAAAACCTTTATTCATCGATATCACAACTTTGTTAGAGGTTTCACTGATGATTATGCTACAGAACCATTATACTCAGGAGCGTTCTTTCAAAGAAGAGCCCTTTCTCAAAGGTATAATCACAGTCAGCATATTATTTCCTCTTACATACCCCAACCTGCAATTGTATACTCTACTCGTCCTAATAAATTTATACAATAGAGAACTCGAGAACATTAGGAATTTATCACAAATCCTTATTTTACGAAGCTACGATCAAACCTCACAAAGTGCAAAATCATCTTTATTTTTAATCTTTAGTTTAATTCCGGTAAATAGGATTATCATCCTTTCAATCAAGGAATCACGAGCTAAAGATTAGAAATCTCATAAGTCATAGAATCTTCATTCTATTCTGACTTTCATATCCATCAAAATTGCACTATTTCATTCTTTTGATCAAAGTTAGTAGAAATTTGGAAAAAGCTTATGCTTGTTGTCACAAGATCTCAAAAGCGCATAGAAAGAGACAAAAGGGAAGTAACATTAAGAAAAATGGGTGATAGTAGTGATAGGTAAGAAAATCCCTTTCATAATTCAAATACTGAAGAGATAATGAAAGAGAAGCTCCAAGAAGTAGAACAAGATCCCCAATTCCATACTCTTATGGAAAGAATTTTAGAATGAAACAAGGAAAGATATTTCCTTTCATTAGCTAATCAAGGAGCTAAGTTACCTGCCGATTTTGACACAAAAGGGATTAAAGAGAATCCTGAAATTCCTCCTACTGATTTTAGTGCCCTTACTGAACAGATACAAGCATTACAAGGGAAAATAAAAGAATTCCAAGGGGGTACAACAAAGAAGTATATTTTGGATGATATATTTCCATATCCATTTGATAGGAGTCTTCAATTTATTCATTTTCCAAAAAATTGCGAGATCCCTAAATTTGATAGGTATAATGGGAAAACGGACCCCATTGAACATGCGAGGGATTTCCAAAATATGAGCTTAGAATTTTCTCATGAAGATACCTACTTAATGCGATTGTTTCCATGAAGTCTGGGTGGAAAATTCATGGAGTGGCTTTCAAAGATCACTCCCCCCATCAGAATATTTGAGGAGTTAATAAATAAATTTATATTGCAATACTCCTACAATATCCAATAGTAGATAACCATGCTTGATTTGTGTAAAGTGAAACAAAAGGTAGGGGAATCCTTCACCACATTTTTACAAAGGTGGAGAAGGGTGTTTTCTAGATACTCCCATCATGTTCCTGAAACAGAGAAGATGGAGACCTTTATCAACAGTCTGAATCAAGAGATGAGTTATAGGATAAACCTTCACTGTCCTTAATCATTTGAAAAGTTGATTGAAAATGCAATTACTATTGAAGGTGCCTTGGGCAAGTGTGGAGTTCTGAAACTCGATAAAGAAAGTCCAAATTCGTACAACAACAAGAACAAAAATAGTAACAACAACGAAAAGTCACGATTTTGGACTCGAAATAAAAATGTTGTGAATGATGGGGTAGTAGATGCTAACAACTTGAATGTGAAGCCTACTGTTCTTAATGTATTAGGTGTCCAACGTAGAAATAATAATGAAAATTCTAGTACCCAAGGCAATATTTCCAATCAAGGGAATCTGACCAATAATCATGGAAATAATTATGACAATAATCAAAATTCAAATGCGCCTAGATCTTCATATTTTTCAAATCGACGGAGTTTTACTCCCTTGGGCCAATCTTTGGAGTCCATTCTTAAAGAATTGTTGACTCAAAATGCTATTACATTGCCACCACGAAGAGATTATGAGCCTCGAAGTAAACCACCACCGTGGAATGACTCACACTTTTGTGAATATCATAGGTGTAAAGGTCATAAGACAAATAATTGCCAAGGGTTAAAGAATATTGTTTAGGATTTGATTGATAACCATACCATTACGATTGAGGGACATAATGCCAATGACGAGCATCAGGTGTTCAAGGATCCTCTCCCCAATTATCAAAAAGGAGAATCCTCAGGTGAAAAAGGCAAGAACATGAATCATGTCTATGACACCACTATCAATCATATTTATAAGGACAATCAACAAATCAATTCTATCAGAATCACAGGTAAGCAAGAATATCAAGAGGTCAACCCTATGAAAAGGGGACAAGCCAAAATCATTATAAAAGGAAGCTCATATAAAGCGGAAATTCCCCCTCCAAGTCAATACAATTTGGTCCATCAACTACGAAAAACATCGGCCCAAATTTCTATCTTGGAGCTCTTAAAATTATCACCTGCACATAAGGACATTCTAGAAAGAGCACTTGTTGACACAACTATGTCTCTTGATCTGGATATCAATAAATTTCAAGCCATGGTGGGACACTTGTCGTCATCCACATTTTTACCCTTTACTGAGAAGGATGACTCATCCATGAACCATCCACATAGTTCGTCACTCTACCTAGAGGTTATGGTTCATAAAGCCCAAATTAGACGTGTCCTAATAGATGGTGGAGCTGGATTAAACATTTATACTTTGAAATTGGTCCTTTCTTTGGGATATTCAGAAGAATCTATAGATCCACGAAGGAAAATTACAATCAAGGCATACAATGATGAGGAAAGAGCTTCCAAAGGTATCATCATGCTACCAATTAGAGTGGGACTTGTTGTGAAGAATACCTTTTGTCAGGTTCTAGATCAGGATCTATCCTATAAAATACTCTTGGGTCGTCCATGGATCCATAACATGCAAGTTGTTCCATCTACTTATCATCAATGCTTGAAGTTTCCATATGATGGACAAGAAGTAACAATACCAGTTGATCACATTAGCAATCAAAATTGCTCTAGCCTAAGAGTAACTCAAGACACATTCATCCCACATAATAGAGAGGCTTTGGCCATTTCTACCTCCAAATACAATAAACAAGCACGAGAAATGATAAGTAATTTTGGAACCAAGCTAAAATTGAAAGATAATGGGGTGGGATAATATTCCTTATGTCTTTCTAATCTACCCATATCTCCAAGATCCCATGGTCAACCATCAACATCCATACAATAGGCTACAAAAACTTTAGCCTTAGCTTCAATTCCCATCACCAAGTTTAATGGAGTATTTATTAAAGAAAATGAAATGGAAGATAGAGCTATCCTTGATTGGCTCTATAAAGATGAAGAAGAATCAGTACAACATGTCAAGTTACCCACACAACAATATGGAAAAGGTTATGCGATAATGCAACAAATGGGTTATGAAGGAAATGGCCCTATCGGAAAGAGAAAAGAGGGTATTGTTGAAACTATCCAACTGAAAAAAATGCACCCAAGGGATGAAATAGGGTTAGGATATGTTGAAGATACAAAGGAAGAAGTAGTACAAATAATGTCCAATGTGGAGTTAGCTGAAACAATTCTGAGAATTCAAGACAATAATTTTGACAGTGACTCCAATGAATATGAATGGGACACCATCTTTGATGATAAATTTTGGAGAGATAAACAGGTGGATGTCATACACAAATTCACACCCATATTCATACAAGGGGAAATCTCAAGGCCTCCACTTGATTACGTTATACTAAGCGATCATGACTCGAGTGAGAACAATTCAATTCAAAGTGAGACAAATCATCAATAGGAGGATACCATCCTAGATCTTTCCCATAATGATGTGAATAATAGCATCATGACCCTAATGGCCAGTGACCTTACTCATCCTAATGATCCATTTCCTTTGGTCTATCCCAAACTCATTGATTGGGAACAAATTGCACCAATTGATATCCCAACTTTTCCTAATGATGAAACCATCATAAACTTCCTTTGTTCATCCCAACCGGAAACAAGTTCCACCAGGGAATCACAAGATCAGAGTTTTCGATAGGAAAGTGCCAAGTTTCTCATCTATGACATAAATAACATAAAAGAAATATCTAATGGTGAAAACCTAACAAAGGCAGTATTAGATCAAGAAAAGAGAAAAATAAAAAGTGTATCTAATGGTGAAAACCTGTCAAAGGCATTGGAAGATGGGAAAATTGACACTCTCTTGGAACATTACCAGGAAAGGTATTCTATTCTAATAGAGCCAACAAAGGCACTCAATCTAGGTACTACAAAACAACCCAAATTCTTGCAATTGGCTGCATCTTTAACATAAGAGGAAATATCGAGATTCACATAATTTCTCAAGAACAATCAAATTAGTTTTGCATGGTCCTACGTGGATATGCCTAAATTAGATCTAGATCTCATCATGCATTATCTATCTATCATGCTAAGGGAAAAACTTGTGAAGCAAAAACTCAAAAAAATGCATCCACATGTTGCATTATTGGTTAAGGAAGAGTTAAAGAAGCTTTTAGATGTTGGATTCATTCGGTCTATCGACTATGCAAAATGGATCTCCAATATCATACCTATTTCAAAGCCAGATGTAAGAATCAAAATTTGTACAGATTTTAGGGATTGGAACAAGGCATGTCGTAAGGATGATTTCCCTCTACCAAACATAGATATGATTGCTGATTTGACTGTTGGACATGTGATGTATTCATTAATGGATGGATTTTTAGGATATAACCAAATAAAGATTACATCGAAAGATCAAGATAAAACAACGTTTACATGTCCTTGGGGTACCTATTAGTGGAATGCAATGCCATTTGGGTTGAAGAATGCAGGAGCTACATACCAACGAGAAATGAAAATGATTTTTGATGATATGATGTACACATTCATGGAGGATTATGTTGATGATATCCTCGCCAAATCTAACACTAGAGAAGGACACATAGCTATCTTATCTAAAAAATTTAAAAGAATGGAACAATTCAAAGTGATACTTAATCCAAAGAAATGTGTCTTTAGAGTGAAATATGGAAATTTGTTGGGTTATATTGTGTCAGAAAAGGGAATTGAGGTGGATCTAGCTAAGGTACAATCAATTCTTGATATGCCACCACCAAGGAACATTAGTCAACTACGCTCTTTACAGGGACGTTTACAATCCATCAGAAGATTCATTGTGCAAATGGTAGATAAAATTCTACCATTTACTCATCTCTTACATAAGAATGTTCCATTTAAATGGGAAGACAGATGTGAAGCAACGTTTGATTAGGTAAAGTAGTATCTAATGAGTCCACCAGTGTTGATTCCACCAGTGCAAGGTGCACCACTCATATTGTATATTTTTGCCACAGAAGTGTCCCTAGGAGCATTATTGGCACATGAATATAACTTAGGAAAAGAGCGAGCAATCTATTACATCAGTCAAACTTTGACAAGTCATGAGCTAAATTACACGTTCATTGAAATTTTTTCTTAGCAGTAGTGTTCACTTCTCAAAATTTACGACACTATATGCTAGCACATACAATAAAGTTGGTGGCTAAGATTGATCCACTCAAATATCTTATAAGTAAGGAAACCTTAAATGGTAGGTTGGCTAAATGGATCATGATCCTGAATGAGTTTTACATTCATTATGTGGACCAAAAAGCTATAAAAGGACAAGTAACTACAGATTAGTTAGCAGAAGCACCAATTCCAGCAGAACACCCAATACACATTGATTTTCCTAATGCCGATGTATTCACATCAACTATTAAGCAGCCATGGGTGCTCTATTTTGATGGTTCCTACACTCAACATGGCTCAGGGGTAGGGATTCTTTTTATTACACCTCAAGGACATACAATTTTAAAATCTTATCAGCTAATGTTCCCTTGCACAAACAACATAGTTGAGTATGAGGCACTATTAATTGGCATGAGAATTGCAATAAACTAGAAAATCACAAAACTTCAAGTTTTTGGTGATTCACAACTTGTTATAAATCAAATCAATGACAAATATCACACTAAGGATGACAAGTTAATACCTTACAAAAGGATGGTGGATGATTTCAAGAAATAGTTATTTGATATCAAGTTCATACAAATTCCACATATTGATAATAAAGTAGCAAATGTTATGGCTACAATCGCATCTCTACTCCAGTTGTCAAAGAATCATGCATGGTATGATTTCCTAGTGGAACAATTGTTTTCTCTTGCCTATGACAATCCAGAAACTCAAATCATTTGCCACTTAACCAGTTCGGATTCTCCCTTGTATGGCCAAATCTACACTTACCTCAAGAATACTATTTTACCTTTAGACTTGTCTAGAAATCAGAAAAGGAATTTCATCCGTCAATCCTCTTGTTACACCTTAATTTCAGACGTCTTATACTGGCGTGGTCTAGATGGTACCCTCCTTAGATGTCTTGAACGCGATGAATCATAAAAGGCCTTACAAGAGGTACATGGTGGCATTTGTGGGACACACTCAAGTGGACTAACCTTAGCAAAGAAAATTGTTAGATTGGGTTACTATTGGCCGACCATGGAAAAAGAATCATTCATCTTTGTGAATAAATGTGCAAAATGTGAAATTCATGGGAATCTCATTCATGCTCCTGCTCTAGAATTACAACCCTTCACCACAACATGGCCTTTCGCTCAGTGGGGATTGGATCTAGTTGGCAAGATACACCCATCATCTTCAAATGGACACAAGTTCATCATCATGACATTGAGTATTTTACTAAGTGGATTGAATTTTCTCCCCTAAAAATTGTTACTAGCAAAAAAATCTCTTTATTCATTTTGAACTATATCATCTGTCGATATGGTATTCCCAATTCCATTATCACAGACAATGGAAGACCCTTTAAAAATCAGGATGTTGATGAACTTTATGAAATATTTCGCATCTAACATAGTTTCTCTACACCTTACTATCCACAAGGGAATGGTCAAGTTGAAGCTTCAAACAAAACTATTCTAAATATTTTGAAGAAAATAGTGAATGAGGCAGGTCATGATTGGCATGTTCAATTAAATCTAGCATTGTGGGCATACAGAACAAGTATTCACACACCAACAGGTGCTACTCCCTATGCTTTGGTCTATGGAGCAGAAGCAATTCTACCACTAGAAGTGTAGATTCCCTCACTTCAAGTATCACTAAAGGGGCTAATCAATGATGAAGACTATAGAGTATCAAGGTTGCAAGATCTGGAACTGCTTGACGAATGACGTCAAACTACAGTTAATCATTTAAAGGGATATCAACAAGTTATGTCCCGTAGCTACAATCACAGAGTCAAACCATGAGCTTTTCAAGTGGGTGACTTGGTTCTCAAAGAAAACCCTCATAATCACCAGGATTGGGAAAAGAAAGGCAAGTTTGAACCTAATTGGTTGGGCCCGTTCATTATCATTGCCACATATGGATCAGGGGCATATCAATTGTCAACATTAGAAGGGGACTTGTTTGAAGATCATATCAACAACATTCACTTGAAGAAGTTTTATGCCTCAAAAATATAAAAAACAATTGAAAAAGTCCTGAAAAAAAAAAAAGAGAGAGAGAAAAGAGAAAAAAATTGTTGCCTTGATGAAAACCTGGCAAACAGGCGTCACGACAACAAAAAAAATAAATCATAAAATCAAGAAAAAGTGCAATAAAAACAAATGGTGAAAACTTGGCAAATAGGCATTGTTTGTGATTTGTTTGGCTCTCTCATCTAGATTAGGATACATTCTGCATATCCATCTTTCATCGACATCAAATACATCCCTAGCCATCACATCTGCATCATGCATCCCAACATCTCCTTGAAATGACAAGGATTTCATCATGGCTTGATGATTAGGGTTATCCTTGGCAGTAGTTGTTTCTAGCAGGAGTCAAAGTGCAAGGTCATTAGGGGGGCAATTCGCTTCTTGGATATTTTTGGTAGATAAACAGTAACATGTGTCAAGCATCGAAATATTAGAACAATAAAATCATCCAAATTAAACTGAGTCTACATGATTGTTTGATAGAAACCTTAAACAAATTGGATGATATTAATCTGACTAAAATGAATGAAAAACTTAAAGCATAAGTTGAATTGTTGTTTTGACATTTGATGACATCATATCTTTGGAGTGGTTCAATGATGTACTGAACTAGAATTACAAGGAAGGAGTATGATTTTTTTTTGCTTGATGTCTGTAAGCTAATCATTAGTATTGTGTGAATTTTTCATGGGACATGCTCTACAATGTATCATTGATGACATTTCCGAATTTGCAAAGGAAAATGGTTAACTTTTGTCTATTTATGCAAGCAGTACTTAGGTCATCTTGGTTCAATTATACCTCGATGCTTGTATTAACTTGCTATATCAAACATCATGAAAGTAGTACTTAGGTCATCATTGGTGCTAATATCCCCTTTGATGCTTGTACTAACTTTCAACATATCAAAAGGCTCATGATGAAAAACACACACAACATTGGTTCATGGAATGAAAAACAGGAGAATGATTCATTACTACATTTTAGGACTGCATGATTCATTTAGATTTGGATTTTGGAGGCTGTCTAAGTAGATTTTTGAAGATTGGAAAAATTCTCATATATCTTTTTAGAAAACAATTTAGTACACTTGGACATTTATTGCATTTCATTGCATTATCATTCATTACATCTCATGACTATTCATTTGCATTTTTTCCATTTTCATTATTTCATTAACATTATTATCATTATCATTATTCGATCTCATTTAGTTCATCATGATCATTATCCATCTTTAAATTTCATATCATTTTCATCTCATGTGCACAATCATTTATTAAGTACATATCATTTATTAATCATTCATCTCATATTAAATCATTTCACAACATTTGCATTTGCATTCATCTCACATCATTTTACATAAATATACTTTTATAAAAGAAAGATTGCATCCATTCCATTTCATTTCATATCATCATTTTAGGTTATCATTCTTTTACATCAATTACATCATATCATTAGGTATTGTTACATTATGTATCATTTTGTTATCATTCATTCATATCATTTTCCAACATCACTCATTATCATTTATTTATCATTCATTATCATTTATGTATCATCATTATCATTTTTTTACCATTCATTATCATTCATTATAATCATTCAATTCATCACCATTAATTTTTCATTTCATTTATATCATTTTCATTATCCATGTACATCAAACATTATTTGCATCATCATTTGAGAAAAAAAAAAAAAGTATATTCATTTGCATTCATACATACTACATACATCATGTACAATCTTAAAATAATTTACATTGCATCATCATTTTCATCATCATCATAAAAATCATAAACATCATAACATATAGAAATAAACATGCATACATAATCATTCATCATAAATCATCAATGACACATGCATATCAAATCATCACTGCATATCATAAATCTCATCAAAACAAATGTCCACGTGTACAAGGATATCAAATGTCTCAACAAGATATATAAAATACAATGAATAAATGTACCCATAATCATCACTAAGGGGTGTCTAGATGTGGGTCATGACTATTGCTTCCTTCGGAGGTAGTTGGTCTATGTGGTTCTCTGCTGCCTGAAGCCCCGATCTCTCATCTAATAGGTTGTATCACACTCCTGGTAGCACTCTTGTTGTGACTGCGTGATTGGGTTCATGACCGAGTGCCTGACTGTGTATATGCTATCCTCTACTCAAGCGACACTGCCTCAAAATACCTCATCCGATAGTACTCTATCTACTGAGTAGTCTCCAATCCCTCTACCACAACCTCTCCAATGGAGCTGCTCTCAACTAACCTCGGGAGTCTCTCTACTACTCCCTTTGCCTGAATGCATCACTCTCTGAAGCTGTTCCTCTCTACTGTGAGCTGAGCTATCTGTGGGTCAGGAAGTGGTGGCTATGCAGCCTATACCTATAACTGACTAATGGTAGCCTAAGCCTATGCTAGTTGACTCTGAAGAGTCTAAACCTTTGCCTACAAGATGTCCAACTATCCTTGTGACAGAGCTCTAATAAGTGATATGTGGAGATGAAGTACTCAGCTGATCCACCACTCTGGTTGTCTGAGGTCTCATCCTGAATGGAACATCAAAAAATAATCTCTATCCACCCCCACCACCTCCATCATCTCCATCATCACCATTTTCCTATGAGTTATCTGAATCCTCCTCATCCTCATCCACCTCCATTGCCACCCCACCTATATCCTTGGCCTGTGGTTGTCCTGCTTGTGCCTAGCCCTATGGTTGTCTTACCTATGCTTGACCCTGTGCACGTGCCTATGGCTACTATCACGCTCGTCGTATAACTAGCCCACCTAATAGTGGGGAAGGCTCATCCGGGTTGGTAAACCATGGAAAGGGATGTGTATAAAAATAAGTGGCATAATCATCAATCATATGTGCATCTGTAACCTTAGGATGAATAGCCCAAAACTCTAGCTACAAATACAAATACTCATCTTTGGCAACCTCAAAAATAATAAATGGACCCAACTTTGGCACATCCTACCAACGCCTGGCATATTGTTCCACACCCTGCGACATCATCTGCACTCGACCATGCTGTCTCAGTACTCTCAAAACTAAAAACCGCTTGATAATAAAGGGAGTCTGACCAATCATGAACCTGGCTATCCCGCAATAAGGAAGCTCTATGTTGTATTCATCCCAAGCCTCACAATCAAGATATGGTCTCTAGATAATGGTATCCATATCATCTAATATTCTCCACCAGTACTCTAACTTGCCCAGCATCGACTAGACAAGGGGACCTGTGTAAGCATATACATATGGGTGGCCCAGTGGGTGATCTCTTCGAACAATGGGGCAGGTAATAGAAAAGTGCTCCCATGCCCAAATCTATAAAAGAGTAACTCTTGCTGAGATACTCTTCCTATCCGTGTATACCACCTGATGAAGATCATGGTATAGATGGGTAAGTATGCATGATCCCCATGCATATCTCGTCTGATGGAGAAGCATATCCTCCAAAAATCTGACCCTAGTCTACTAATAGTCCCTTTGACCTGCAATTAGATCAAAGGAATCCACCAATGAAGCCTACTAGAACTAATGGTAAGGGGGAATATCTGTCTACCATATCTCTCCAAGCAATCTCATACCCGTCCGCATGAGGATCCTGAAACACTCTCTGCAAGGAAATGGTCCCCCCGAATCTCCTTGTGATCATAGATCACAAGCTCACCAACTATTGGGATGCCTAGAATCCTATACCCATCCTCAGGTGTAATAGTAATCTCTCTAGTCGTCATGTGAAAGGTATTATTCTCACTATGTCATCTCTCAACTAGTGCGGTCAATAGTGCCCTGTTGACCCTATACTATGGGATCCTAAGTAGAGACCCCAACCCACATCTCATAATAAATCATATCTCTACCTGAGATAGTCTGGGAATCATGTCCCATGTCCGGTGAAATCGCTCTCTAATCTGGAGGATATTAAAATCCTCCTATACAATCAAGCACATCAATCAACAAGGAATCAAGAAAGCATCAAGCAAATCATGTTACTGAAGCAAATCAATATCGCATCTATCTTTACTATTTGTTCTTCAAGCGGGAAGGAAAATTTATCATATCTACTATTTGTTTTTCATTCACACATGGAAACAAATTTAATAGTCAATCGACTCAATATCTATCATTACTATTTTTCTTTCAATCGGGAAAGCAAATTTATCACATCTCTACTATTTGTCTTTCAATTAGGAAAGAAAATTTATCAAACTTATTACTATTTGTTCTTCAAGCATGAGGAAAATTTTATCAAATCAGGCTAATCTATTCTTGATGTTATTTAAAAGCATAAAATTAGTTGGCTAATCTAGCAACAATCATCAAGCACATATCATTTTCAATTCAAAAATTCAAATTCAGCAAAATTTCATGGATGCGCTAAAATAGTCCATCAATACGCCAAATCATCAATGCACAACTTTATCCATGGATGCGCTAAAATAGAGGTTCAATGCGCTATTCCATCAAAGTGCTACTTTATGAAGTTTATGCACTACTCTATTCCATCTATGCGCTATTCTAGCCTATGTGCTATTTGAACAAGGGATGCGCTACTCTATCAAGTTCGGTACACTAATTTGGGATCCTATGCGCTAAATTAGTTTTTCTTTATGCAAGCATGAATGCACTAACCTATCTAGTGATGCACTAAAATAAAAATCTATGTGCTAAACTATCGACTCACGTGCACTAAATTTAACACCTATGCACTAAAACAGAACTGCGAAATTCTTAAAAATTTAAAAAATGCAAAAAATCTTCAAAAAATATGATTTCAAATTCACGGCAGAGGATTAGATCATCTTATCGGAGGTTCATATGTAGCTGGACTCTGATACCAAAGTGCTCGCTCGTAATGGATTGGCATCATGAAAATCTCTCTGAGAGCTCTGAAAATTACAAATTGCTATTGTTCAAATGACTGATTTTTCACCTTTTCCACCTTTTAAGGGGGTAAAAATGGGAAATTATTATTATTTTTACTATGCGATGTTCTATTTCGAGAGATAAATCGACATTTCTCTCCAAAAATCATCTTAATTCTTTCAATGATCATCAGTATCATCTAAATCACTTGATTTATCTCTCGAGGGGGCATATAGCATCATTAGTTAATTTTCAGTTAATCAGAGGCAAATTTTCGAAATCTAAAAAATTCTTTGAAGCAATACGTAAAACAAATCACTTCAAAGAGGGGCAAAATGTATACATCTAAAAATGGTCACTATTAATCAAACCTGTTAATTAATTAAATATGAATTATCTAATTAATATTCTAAAGTCATCTACATGTAAATAAAATTAATTATTTATTTATATCATTCATTTTTCTAATTCTTCTAGCTTAAATTAAATAAACAAGTTTATTTACTTATTGCTATTTTCCTCTTAATTAAATTAAATAAATTTCATAATTTATTTATTTAATTATCATTTTATTTCTAATTTTGAACATTTAAATTCAAACAATGAAATATTCCTCTAATTCATCCTTCACTTCACATTTAAATACTATATATTTAATATATTTTTCACCATTCACATAATTTAATATTGTAAATATTTAATTACGTACCTTTTTCACCTCTCACATAATTAAATATTAATTATTTAATTATAGAAGTTTCCAAAATACATGTCACATATAATTAAATAAATTCATTTATTTAATTAGCATTTATCTTCAACTTTCAACTAACTTTTCAATTAATGAAAAGACAAAGAGCATGTTTATCTCCATTTTTGAATGAAATAGTTTCATGGGTTGAAAACATTCTCCATCTTTCTCTCAACTTCTAGAATCTCACACCGTTCATCTTGACAGGTTTGAAACTCAACCGTTGATCTTTGCCAACTAGATTTTTTCCTTCCAAAAATCTATAAATACAGCCTTTTCATGAGTAGATTTCATCCTAGATTTTATGTGTAATTACTATAGTTACATTTGAACCAACATTTTAACAATCTCATATCATAACATTTCAAGTTCATAAGCATAGTTTAAATCATTAGCAATGGACATGTATTTTGCATCAATCTTGTTCTCCTAAGTTGTCATTCTAACAAGCTATTGCTTAAATCAACTGAGAGCCAGTATCTTGAATCGAATCCTTGGAGATAAAGAACAATGGGACAAATTTGAAGAAGTTGTTGTTATTTAGAGTTTGCATTTGTCTTTTTTAAATTAGTTTCTTTCAATCTAATGTTTCATTGGTGTGTTAGTTTACTTTCTAATTAATCCACACATTCTAACAATAGAGGATGAATGTTTCACCAACGTCCTCTTGTGTGAGATTGCATAAGCTAGTAATAGAGGTGTCCATGTCAATGTTGTACGCATATTTTTTATGAATTTGCGTCTAAGTTCATCCTATGTTTGGATATCCTTTAGAGTGGAGAACCATTCAAGGGAGGGATGTGCAAGACTTTTAGAAAAGAGTCTCATCAAGTATATTTTTTCATAGGTGATGTCCATACAGTTGGTCACAAATTCTCAGACATGTTCGATAGGGTTTTTTTTTCCTCTATATTTGGTAAAATTAGGTGACACATATCCCGAAGGAAATGGTGGCATGTATAAGTTTGTGCCAAATGGATATACAGATAAATCTTATGACACTTCTAATTTCTTTCCAGATATTTGCATGTTTTCTATAGTCTTTACTAGATCGATGAGCTTAGCTTGGAAGGCATCGAATATAGGGTCATTTGTGGCACCATATAGTGGATTGATTGGTACACTATGGTTCCCCATTTGTTGTGAGTGGATGTTGGTACGTTGATGAGGAATATGTTGTTGTGACATGTATGATGTTTTTTGGTTTGTGTGTTGATACTGAAAGTTTGGATTGGGGACGTGTTGATGGGTATGAATATGGGGGGTGATCCCACAATAATGGGTTACACTTTTTGGCCAAACTTGACATTGAAATCAACATTTTTCACCAGATCTTCACTTTCATATGCCTATAGAAGATAAACAATTAAGAATGTGAAGATGAAGCAAACTAGTGATTTGTGATATTTTATGTTGAGAATCTAATTATATTTTTTAAAAAAATTAAAAAATAAATTGTGAATTATTTTATGTAGTTTTTATTAACTTATTTTTCTTACTAAACATCATTTTCAAAAACTGATGATTACTTTCGACTGCATAACTTTTTTTATAGAAACCATACAATTCTAAGTTTTTAAATACATTGTTTTCACATCATTATCTAGGGGATGGATATTGTTTCATAATTTTTTGTTGCATATATATTTTTAAATTAATTTTCTAATTCAGAGTAATTATAATTTGGATATATTTTACTTTCAGCTACATAACGTTTTTTGTAATCATTTGAATTAACTTATTCTTTTTTTGTTGGAATAAGAACATCAATAGCTAGTGTACATGGATTTTTAAGAATTTTTTTTCTCTCTTTTCATATTTTTCTGTATGTATGAAATAAAGACCTTGATGTTCATTGAAAAACCTACATTCACAAGAAATAAATAAATAAATATAATAATAAAATTAAATATATTTAAAATTATACTTTTTGGGAAGCTTATAATAAGGACAACATGTTTACAAAAAGATAATTTTAAATAAATTAATTTGATCCCCTAGAAGGTAAATCAAAAGTGATTTTTTATCAGCATTTTGATAGGTTTAGAGGAGACTCCATTATAGGTATGGTTTAAAACTAGTGGCTTTCTATCCAAGGGGGTT
Source organism: Sequoiadendron giganteum (assembly GCA_007115665.2). Taxonomy (NCBI): domain Eukaryota; kingdom Viridiplantae; phylum Streptophyta; class Pinopsida; order Cupressales; family Cupressaceae; genus Sequoiadendron; species Sequoiadendron giganteum. The sequence continues at coordinate 463,022,982 of CM021105.1, read as the reverse complement.
TGATATAAGTGGGTTTGATAAAACCCTCTTCAATTAAAACCCTTAAAATGGAACCTTTTTAAGGCTTAAATCATTATATTTTCTAAAAATATGTGATTTCAGCAAAAATCAGGATGTCCCAAAAAGTGTAACCCATTATTGTGGCAGCACCTTGGGACGAATACGTCAGAATGTGTCCCCCAGCTATTTGGTCGATATTTGGAGAATATGGTGATCAAGAATATTTTAGTGTCCAATAGATGCCATAGGTTGTGTGTTTTGATTTCCTTGTCGGGGTTGTTGGAACTATCCCAGAGGGATATTCATGTTTTGTCCTTGGGAGGGGTTGGTATTAAACTGCTTTGATGTGTTAACATTTGGTTGTGGTCCTTGAAGAAAGATATGTCATTTACCTCCACCCAAAGGATTTAGTGAGGTACCAATGAGAGGATATGATGAGGATGCACTCATGGTACTATATGTAGTTGTTAATGGAGGATTTGTATGGCTTGATGTTGCCCCCAAGGCATTTACCAAAGTGGTAAATAGAGGATTGGCATAACTTTCCCACATTGCAAAGGACCCAAAGGTGGCTCTAGCTGATTGTGATGATGTTGTGGATACTGTAGGAAATGTGATGGATTGTGTTCCTCTAATAGATGTAGCATTGATTGAATTGGAATTGTTTGAAATGTTGGAGGTAGCACTCATTGTTGTTGTGACTGTTTGCGAGGTAGCATAAAAAAAGGTATTGTTTGTGTTCTTTGGAGGTTGACCACTATTGGACATGCTATTCATATTGGTGACATTAGGGTTAGGAGATGATGGTATCAAAGTATTAATGTTGAACCCACGAGTTAATTTACCTCCTTGACTTAAAAGTATGGCTAAATATTTGTCTGTCATATAAGATCATTTGTTCTATGAAGTAGGTCACCTCTGGGTCTTGTGTTGCTTCCTCTAGGTTTTGCTCAAGTATTTTTCCATATTCATCCTTACGTAAGAATTTTTCAAAAGCGATGTTTGATGAGGATGGTATGGTTGTAAGCGATTGAGTATTTGTGGTGCTAAATGGGTTGTCAAAAGTCCAATTTGGGTCATAAGTATGATTGGTGACATTGGAATGAGAATCTTGTCCAAATTTTTTGATTTGTCTTTTCTTTCTTTAGAGTCTAGTTTTCACCATAAAAGGGAATTTCTCAAATGAGAGTGATGAAAATGATGACTAAATGCAAGGATGACACTAGCCTGTGTTTTTTTTGTATTTTTGGATAAAGGATGACAATGCAAGACTATGTTTTTGGATTTTCAATAAAGGACGCTAATGCAAGACTTATGTTTTTGGATTTTTGATAAAGGACTAAGTTTAAAATGAGGACTAAGTTTAGATGATTTTTGGGGAAATTTTTGCCTGACCACTCTAAGCTTGACTTTTGTCTCAATTTTTGTTATCAGAAGGGACTTGCTAAAGGGACTAAATGACAAGGTTGAAATGACGAGTGAGCCTGCCTAACTAGACTATTGAGTTGGAGGTTCTCACAAAAAAGGACAATGACTGAAAAGAGGAATAATGACCAAGTCCCAAGATAACCTAGTTGTGAAAGCAATGGTTTTTGCAAAGTGTGGAGATTTGGCCCAATCCAAATTTTTCCAAGATGAAAGCTAAGGAATTTTTTTTGCTAAAAATGATGATTATGATGCCTATGGAATGCAACTAAAATCTGAAAATTTTAAACCTATGGTTAAAATGCAAGCTAATGAATGCAAATGATGGATGTTTTGAGCAATTTCAATTATGGTTTCTGATAGAGACTTTCTAAAAAAGATGTTTGATAGTAGGCTAAGATGTCTAGACTTGAATTTTGGTCTAAGACAGTGTTTGTTTTTCTATCAGGTGAATGCATTGCAGCTCTGGAAATGTCAAATGTGGTGCTACTTTGCAAATGCGACTTTTTAGATGTCAAATGCCGTTTATTGTATCATAGATGTAACTTAGTCTATCAGATGCAACTTGGAATATGGACTTTGTGAATCTAAACTGTTGATAGACACTTGCGGCATTTAACCTAATAGTTGTGACATTTTAAGACAGATGCAGTTTTTAAAACAACAGTTGCGACTCTATTTGATAGTTGTGGTTTTCTGAAGATGGTGTTTCGACTGACTCCATTTTGATGATCAATTTGTTTGATAAATACAACAAAAAAATAACATAATACAATGTGTTTTCAGTTTGATGTGATGGATCTATTAAAATCCGAGAACAATTACACTCTAGGCTTTGTCAAACAATTTACTGAGTTCTTACTTGGATAAATCCAACTACGCATATTCAAGGCAGATGACTAGTAGCTTGACCCCACTGACTCCCCTCCACGACACTCACTTATATGGGGCAGCTAGGCTACTGTACCCATGAAAATCTCATGGCATACATCTCATCTCCACACATGAACCGTAAATACGTAAGACGACTTCACAAGTCAGAACCTGTTGCACCAACAAAAAGAAAGAATTTTGGCAAAAACTACAACATGGATTTTAGTGAGGGAATTTCATTCATGGGGCACCATCTAGTACGGCGAGAGACTAATTTTTCCCTTCTCATTGGAACAATCAACATGATTTTTGGGGTTTCCCCCAAAAATCCACTTTTATATATCGACTAGAAGTCGCTTGGCTTTAGCATGTTACTGGTTTGAGTCATCTTGGGGTGAGTACATTTTCCCATCAAGACAGGCTCAAGTTCTAGAGTCAATAACCATTTCTCTTACACCTAGGATCACACAAATGCGCAAGGGGAGAGGATACTTTGATATACTGAATCATGGGGTTCTAAACTAACATGAACAAGCACGGAAAAAACTAGTTAATTTTTAAGCCCAAATGACAATTTTTTATCTACCAAACATAAAGCTTTAAAAAAAATCAATGTCTTCATAAGGTCCTATATGCAAATGGTTAGTAGTTTCATTTGTGTCTTTGAATTTTGTCCTATAGAAAAGAATTTTGTTTTTGGTTTTCTCTTTGGTCTTCTATGCTTCATCCTGCAAAAACTAAGTTATCCCCCTAATCATAGCTGTAAACAAAACAAGACAAAAACACCAAATCAAAATGCAAAAGTATGGAAGTTAATGAAAAAAATGGAAAATCTTATTACCAGGCAAATGTGGCTTTTGAACCCATAGATGTGTCACAGTTTTGGTAGGCGGATGTGGCTTTTGAACCCACAGATGCGTCACTATTTTGAAATGCAGTTGTGGTTCAATGTTGATAGTCGGATGCGGCATAAAACGTAGTAGATGCAACTCATATTGTTCACCAATGTATCAATGGGTTATTTTCAATATTTTGGTTTTAGCATGATTAGATTAAACAAAACCCAAAGAAGATTATGAAGCACAAAGAAATCATAAAAAAAGAATGATTATACCTGATATTCATTGAAGCTTCTATGATTCACCTCCATAACACCTCCTAGCTTGCAACGTATAATTGTTGCCCTCAGATTTGTGTGTGAGCAAATGATTGTGACCATGTCCTATGCAAGTTTTGAAGGATTTGAATGACAGAGATTATGACAAATGAATAGGCTAAAATGCAAAGTAAATTCTAAACATAAAATGCCTATATTAATGAAGTGATTTCTCAATTGAAGTGGTGCCCAAATTGTGAGAAAAATTGACATTTTATAAAAAATACAATTTTGCATGGATGAACGAGATTAAAAGCTGACAAAGCCTAAAATCAATGGATGATATTTCATGTGACAATTCCTAATAAGGGTTAGGGCAATATTGTTAAATGAGTGGCCAAGACGTCATTTGATAAAATCAAATCAGCAGTCGAGAATAAATGTGATAATTAGTCAAAAAGATAAAGATTTTAGAAATTCAAAAAGATAAAGAGTTGAACTAAAAAGAAAATTTGGAAAAATCAAGAATTTTCTCAATTACTTGATTTTTGGAAGAGGATTACCATTTTGGATTAAATTAATTCAAAATAATGGTTTTATGTCACAATAAATAATCTTTTTCAGATTATTTACTAAAATGAAGTGACAGTTAATAAAACGAAATCATTTTAAATAATTTCATTTATTTAAAATGAGAGAAATGTTAAATTAGGTAATTAAATAATTAAACATAATTATTTAATTTATAGGATTATGAACGATAATTACACAAATTAATAAATTCATTTAATTATGAGAATTAGTGACATATTAAATAAACAAATAAAATTCATTTATTTAATAATCAAGAAGAATAAATGAATAAAGGTAATTAAATAAATTAATAAATTTATTTAATTGTAAGAAGACAATAGACAATTAATGACGTATTGAATAAATAAATATAATTTACTTATTTAATAATCATGAAGAATACAATAGACATGAATTAATTAAATAATAATGAATTACTTAATTAATAGTCGAATGTGGACCAAAGACAATTAAATGTCATAATTATGGTAGGACGAAAATGGTAAAATAGAGCTTGTGGGCCTAGGTCATTTTTATGTGTCTACATTCCCATCATCTGTTGTTTCGAGATCCGTGCCCAGCAACCACGCCTACCACTATAGTGGCATTTAATGGCCAAATTCTATAAATAGCTAGAATGAAAAGTCATTTTCATTGACATTCTTGCTAAAACTTGTCAGAGTTGTGCCTTTTGTCGTGGCCTCTACACCCACATGATCTCGTTGTCGTTCGAGTTTCGCTACCTTTGGATTCTTCATGGTTCCTTGTAGGATATTCAGGTAGGTTTTTTTTCGACACCCAATCATGTTTTTTTCATTAAATTCCACAAAATTCTCAAAATCTTATAAGCGAAAATGTTGAAACTAGCTAGAACATGAAATTCCGCACAAAACCCATGTTTTAAAAATTGGAAATCCTTTGAAATTAGGTTATTTTGGGCCATGCAGAACTTGGCACCATTGTTGTCATTCTTGACCAGGGCCGTCAGGCCCTTATGGATCATGGGTCTTTCACTTCGATTCCCTTAACTTCCTAAGTAACTAACCTTCGGCCATGGCCACCATCTGTGTCGAGCCTGCATTTACGGGTGGATGCTACCTCCTCACTATCACCATTGAACTAATCAAAATCCTAACTTTTAGGCACCCTCATGGCCTCTACAAGTCCATGAGTGTGGGTTTCTGCTTGATGATGTCTCCTTAGCTTCACCATTTCTCAATGGCTATTTGACCCTGACCTTCCACCTGGCCGGCTCCATGAGACCTTTCTTCGTTGTCATCTAAAAAAACACAACACTTGGCCAAAATCATATCCCGACTTTCAACCCTTGTAGGTCCTCTTTTGTGGTTTGTTCAGTGCCACTGGCTCCTTTCCTCACCATTGTTTTGAGTGCTCATCGCATGTCACCCTCCTACTCTATGGACCCCACAAAACTCTTCACCACTGGGGAAGCATTCACAATGTTAGACCTTTGCGGGTCATTTCCTATGGACCGCCATTTGTCATTCGCTACCATTGACAACACTTAACCCAAGATGGAGAAACTTACCCTTCTACTCACTTGGCGAGTCCCACATCCGTCCTCACCATCTAGGTTGCACCCCTCTTAAATTGGTTAAGTATTGACCCTTTGTGAGCCAGTCTTTGTAGGTTGGCACCTACAAACTACCCCATGTTGTTCACCACTTCTAAACTGTTGACTTCCCTCGCCCATCCGCTTTGTGGGCTCTGTGTCGTATGCATCCCTTTGGTCCCTTTGCATGAAAGTTGCTAAGTTAAGTTTTCTAGAGGATGTTCTACTAAGGGTGACCATCTGTGGGCCGCTTACCCACAATCTCCATTCTCAGGCATCCAAGCCTGAGCTGCCTCTCCGCCTTGCAAATCCTGATACCTCTATCGATGTTCGGCGGGCCACTCTTTGCAGGCTACCACCTGCGGACTGCCCCATGTTGTTCACCCCTTCTAAATGCCTAACTTCCCTCGCCCATCTGCTTTGTGGGCTCTTTGTCGTATGCATCCCTTTGGTCCCATTGCACAAAAGTTGCTAAGTTAAGTTTTCTAGAGGATGTTTTATTGAGGGCAGCCATCTGTGGGCCACTTACCCTCGACCTCCTTTCTCGAGCATCCAAGCCTGAGCTACCTCCCCACCTTGCGAAGCCCAACACCTCTACTAATGTTTGGCTAGTTGAAAATGAATGTTACAACCCGATGGCTCCTACGGGCTTGACAATACAAATTGCTCCTTGTGGGCTGCCATCCGATCTCAATCATTCCAAATGGCCACCACCTAACTTTTGTTCACACCTTCCTGCCCATACCTTTTGAAGGACATGAACTTTGACAAGGTTCAGATGATCGTCCTCCCTGCTTGGGGATCCCGCAATGCAGGACTCTATTTGTGGATTTCCACCATGCTAAGGCCATTTTGAATGGAAAAGCTCCCAAACAACTAAGGCACCACCTTCCTCCACAACCCTTGGACCCACATGATAAAGCAATTGAACCATCACTTCCAAAAACCTCAAGAATGATCAGATCCCCATGACCAAATGACTTAAAATCTAGTGGGTCCTGTAAGTGTGAATAAGGTGTAAAACAAATAAGACACTTCTTAATAGGACATTATATCAAAAACAAAGCAAATTGAACTAATTCAAAACAATAATCTACTGAAAGCATCATATTGTCTCCTATCTTTAAAGATTTATTAAGCTATGTGCTCTCAGATTTAAATGACACTATAACTATTAAAATGACAATCTAAAGAACGGAATGATGTTGATGCAATGATGTGAAGCTTAATGTGATAATACTAGATGATAAAGAAACTAAATTAGCATGAATTGACATGAAAAACTGATAAACAAAGCTACTAGAGGTAGCCATGATATGAAAGCTTGAATGTTGGATGCTTGGATGCTAGATGCTTGAATTCCTACAAAGTAAGAGTGCATAACTTAGATAATCTAGATCCTTTTCTTGGTTGAATGAGGCTTTATTTATAGATTTCCTAGCTATAGAAATGCACAGGGATAGCAAAGAGAGGCTTGGATTCAATCTGAAGGATTGAATGGTGAGAGATGGAAGAGATTGAGAGAAATTTAGAGATTGTCTCTACCCATGAAAACACCAGGTAAGAGAAGAGGAAAGATTGATGGAGAAGGATTGAGAGATAAATTTGCAATTTGTCTCCAATTCTTCTCGTGAAGTTTCAACCAATTAATTTGACATGATTTTAGACATAAATTAGACATAAGATATCTAATTCAATTTTGAAGAAATATAGATGGAATATTCTTTATGCCAAAATTTAAATATTTTTGATTTATTTAAATTAGCAAAAGAGGGATAAATAATTTAATAAAACAAACTATAGAAGTTGTTTATTAAATTAAATAGAAGAATATGGCAATTAATCAATAAAGTGTTTGAATATTTATTTAATTAATTTAAGATCGATATGATAGAATAAAATAAGGAAATGATAATTAAATCAAACATAGTATTTAATTTTGTTTATTTAATTAATATGAGATTGGATGAAATTTAGAAGAATTTAAATGTGAACTATATAAATAAATATTTATATTTATTTAAACAGTAGAGGAATTAAGGATAATTAATCAAATAATTCATATTTAATTAATTGGATTCTCCAAACCATTTTTAGGTGTATAAATTTTTCCCCTCTCTGAAGTGATGTGTTTACGCATTGCTTCAAAAAAAAAAATGTTGCTACTGCCAGTATCGATGATTTAAAAAAATTCAGTGTGCCCCAGCCATGCCCTAGATATTGATTTTCAGATGATTGCCGATAATATGCCCCCTCGGGTGATAAATTAATGATATGATGATTTTTGAGAATTTTTGAATTTTCATGATGATTTGATGAAGATTTGATGAAGAAATAATTTATCTCCCGATAATGACAAAGAAAATACAGCCCGCAGATGAATTTCAATTAATTCCATGAATGAAATAAATTAAAATAAAATAAAACCCACCAAAATCCCTTTGCAAAAATCTATATAAAGTTCAAAAGGTCATTTGCACCTTTTGACTTTCAACACCTAGTGAGAGAGACATTTCAGCTAGCTGGAGCTAGATGCCAATCCCTTACCACACTCATCATTTTGAGTGTGTTCGATGTCACCAACGGCCAACTGCCTACGGACCTCCGGGATGTACCCATAATCCTCCTTGTGTTTTGTGCATTTTTGTTTTTATGTTTTTTAATGCTTTTAACATTTTTTCCTTAGTTTAGCACATCCAAGTCATGTTGTAGTGCTTTCACTCTGGTTTAGTGCTTCTATTAGCTGTTTTAGTGCTTGCATTAGATAATGTAGCGCTTAGGTAGTTAGAATCAGTGCATCGATGCCAGATTTTAGCACCTAGAATGTTCTAGCACTTTGACAGAATTTTTTGGCGCATCGATGTGGTAAAACAATGCTTAGGGTAAAGTAGCGCTTCAAATGCCTGTTATAGCGTATTGGAGGTGCGAAATAGCGCTTTGGATGCCTATTTTAGTGCATGTGATTGATAAAGTAGCACTTTTGAGTTTTAGCGCTTTGGATGCCTATTTTAGCACATCTGATTGATAAAGTAGCGCTTTTGAGTTTTAGTGCTTTGGATGCCTGTTTTAGCGCATCCATGTCATAATTGTAGATTTTGACTTAGTTAACCTTGATTTCATCAATTCCAATCATGTCCATTCTTCGGTTTGGTATGATTGATTATCCAAATTCCCTGATGATTGATCTTGATGATTTAAATAAGACTTACTCTCATGATAGGCAAGAATAATCCTATTTATGATGATCCTCATGATAGGAAAGGAAATGATTCATATCTGATAGACCTCATGATAGGTTAGGTTTGTTAATGTTTGTTCATGAATTTTGATCTAAAAATTCATACCAAAGTTTGATTAGACCTGATAGTAGAATGACTTTTGATTTCTTGACATAGTGCACTAATTGTAGAATTTTCATTATGATAGGAGGATCTGGGTACTCTCCAGATGCAAGAGTGGTTTCCTTAGACCACTGATTTGATACCTCATCTGACTCCAGATGAGATTCAAATTATCTAACTTATGCACTTTTACTCTGTAGAAATTCAAGCATCAAGCATCCAAGCATCCAGCATTCAAGCTTTCATATCATGGCTACCTCCAGTAGCTTTGTTTACCATTAGGTCTAATTGTAGATTTTTCATTGTGATAGGAGGATCTGGGTACTCTCTAGATGTGAGAGTGGTTTCCTTGGACCACCGATTTGATACCTCAGCTGACTCCAGATGAGATTTAGATTACAGGTCAATGTGGCCTTACTAGTTTACTTGACATGCCCCAGATTAGGATTAATCGGGGTCTCCTTACCGCTTTGGCCAAGCGGTGGCATAGTGACCATAACACTTTCCATTTACCCACTGGTGAGATGATGGTCACTCCTAAGGATGTGTGGTAGATTCTACGCATACCATATATGGGAGAGATCGTAGTCTATGATTCACATGAGGCTGGTGGGAGATATTTTTAGGATCAACACATTGTAGGTCCAAGTGTCTGATGGAGGATGATTACTGATGCATATGCTTCACTACCAATAGTGCTTGTTGGATTCCTTGGAGGTTTCCTTTGCCCTGATCGCAGGTCAAAGGGATTCTCTATGGGTTGGGGCTGAATCTTGGAGAGCATGATCATGCATGGTACGAGGTATGCGTGGGGGATGTGTATGTTGGCACATCTCTATCATGATCTACATTCAGTGGTATACCTTGGGGCATGCAGTTTATCAACAAGGATGACCATGTTATAGGTGTGGGCATGGGAGCATTTTTCCATTGCTCGACCATTTCTAGTTATGGATAGACCGGCAGGCAGACCATATGTCTTTCAGTACAAAGGTCGACTTACCCAGGCTCAGATGGGTAAGTTGGAGCGTTGGAGACGAGTATTTGATGACACAAAGAGCATTTCCTAGTGGCCATATCTAGACTATGAGCAGTGGGACGAGGATGATGTAGTGCTTGGGTATCTCTATGATTCCATGTACCTGACTGGCAAGACACCCTTTCTTTTGGAGACATTTTTGCTCCGACGAGTGTACAGGAAGTATGGCATCATCCTTTGTATGCCTCAGGGGTAGCCCACTATGCCAAGTGATGGAGTGATGTAGTGGATTGGGGGCCTTGTCTGTCATACGAGGCCATAGTAGAGGGATACAGGGCTCTATAGCCTTCATCCTGGGACATGCGTAGAGATATCGTGGAGGCAGAAGTGATTGAGGAGTACGCAACATTTTTGGCATTGACTCCACATCCTCACATCACCATTCCCGATGAGCTAGCACCATTACTCATAGAGGAGGATGTTTCTGAGGGTTCCAAGGATAATGTGGGTGATACTTCATTAGGCAGTAGCACAGAGAGTGGTAGCGGTGACAACAATAGTGATGATAGTGATGGTGGCGGTGGAGATGGCATAGGGGCTGGACTAGTCAGTGTTGGTCCATCATCTAATAGGCCTCACAAGAGGCGAGCAGTGGTAGTGCCATTAGTTGATCACCAGAGACAGATTGCTAGTTTACAGGCATAGGTACAGACCTTACAGGGATAGTTGGTATAGGCACAATGTTTGCTAGTTCAGACACAGACTCAGATGTAGACCCAAGCTCAGGCCAATGCACAAGCATTAGCATAGGTACAGGGATAGTTGGCCACTGTTTAGACACAGGTTGCTACCTTGAAAGTCGAGTGAGACAATGCCTGACATATTTCCAAGAGGGTAGAGGAGATGCCCAAGACCCTACAAAGAGTGGTCGATGGTACTTCGATGGCAGATTACATGAGAGAGGTTATGCGGGCTGGTCGAGAGGTAGAGTTTTATAGGGGGAGATATCATGATGCAATGCTTGCTGATCATAGAGTCAACTATACCCCATCGAGATCTGGTCGAACTCATACCCGGAAAGTCAATGAGGGTGTGACACAACCTCCTTGAGGAGATCCTAGAGATCCTGGTCCTTATGGGGGTGGTGGTGGTACTGGTCCTATTGGGCCCGCTCATTCTAGCAGTAGAAGATCATAGATGCTATCTGTGATTTCGAGACATTATTTTGGAGACATGATGTATACTCTGAGTTAGCTCATTTTTTATGATGTATCTTTATTTCAGACTTCATTGTATAATTGACATTGATGATATATATATGAGATGCAGTTGATTGTTATTGATCTATAATGGTTTATGTTTCTATGTGATGGATGCATTTATAATGTGATGATGTATCATGTGATGTTCTATACGAATGCTTTTCTTTCAATGTAATGATGCTATGATAAATGTATTTTATTTCCTATAATGATTCTATGATGAATGCATTTTATTTCCTGTAATGATTCTATGATGAATGCATGTGCAAAATTAATGAAGTATGGATGTATGAATGTTTGATGATATAAATGATGATCTATGATGTATGGATAATAATGATATGAATTGTATTTATTTTTATGTAATGAAATGTATGGATAACATAATGATAATAGTGATGTTAATAATGATTATGTTTGGATGTTCTATGGATGGATGATGTAAATTTAATCAAATGTACCTGATAATAGTGTAATGAATGTGATGATGTAATGCACGATGCATTTATTATGATGTGATGATGATAAAATAGCATATGATAAATGCATAACTATTCGATGTTAAAATGCATGAATGATGAAATGATGAAAACTTAATGATGAGATGATAACTTCTATATATTTTTGATGATTTTGGATTTATGTCAAGTATACTCAGTCATATTTGTAGAAAAGATAATTTTGATTGGAATCCCTTATGCAACAAATACTCTGCAGATAATGAATTTATGAATGCAATCTATTTTTATCATGCAACTATATGCAAACCATTGTCATTTTAACAATATTTTTGGTCTTGGTATCATCATAGAGCTTTTATTGGATGTTGAAAGTGAGTACAAGCGTAAATGGTATGTGTTAGACCAATGATGACCTAAGTACTAATTTCATGATTTTTGATATTGCAAGCGAACACAAGCACCTAGGTATAATTGAATTGAGATGACCTAAGCATTCCTTGCATAAACAGGCAGAGATTAATCATTTTAGTGTGTGAATTTTGAATGTCATCGGTGATACATTTACATAGCACATCCCCCGACAATTCACACATTTATATGATTAAATTATAGACAACAGACAATAAAAATATTATTCTTTCTCCTTGCTTCTCTAGTTCAATACATCATCGAGTTACTCCAAAGAATTGATAATAATAAACACAATTTATCCATCTTTTACTTAGAGTGTTTCATTCATTATTCAGATTTTAGGTCATCCATCATGATTATGTGATGTTTTTGTGATTTTTGATATTTTTGACCAAATACCTAACCTACTAACTTATCTTAGGGGTCTCAGGGGCTAATCAAAGATTAGCCTTGCCTACATTACACATGCATAGACCACATAGTTTGATTGACACAGACCTATGATTTTGGATTTTTCCTTTTCTAGATTGACTTTTTGACATGTTTTCGGATTTTTTGAGATGATACGGATGCTTGATGCCCTTTCGATGATGATCAATGTTGCATTTTGATCATTATTTTTGTTTTCTTGTCATACAATTGTTCTCCTATATTGGTGAAATTGATGTTTTTGTTGCCCCTAGTGATATCCTATTGTTGCCCCCAAGATTTAGAGTGAGACTCGACCATGTGAAATGATTTGATAATGGATTCAATGATGGCAAGACTAATGACATGATATGAAATGGTACTAACTGCCAAATTTAATGATCTTGATATGTAGCAAAATAGATGGGAAAGGTGATTTAGAATCACATACAATTCCTATTTCCAGGTTTTCACCAATATGTTTTGATTACACTCTTCGTTTTTGTATATTTTTCAAATTTTTCTCTATTTCTTTTTCTATTTTTTTTTCTTTTTTGTATTTTTGTGTTTTCAAGATGCCTGTTTGCCAGGTTTACATCGAGGAAACCATTTTTTGGAAGTTTGACCCATGCACTAGGAATTTAGGTATAGAACTTTTTGAGATGAATACTATTGATAGGTTCATCAAAAAAATCTCCTTTTGACATTTATAGTTGATATAATCCTGATTTGTACATTGATATGATGACAAAAGGACCTAGCCAGTTAGTCTCAAATTTCCCTTTCTTCTCCCTGTCCTGCTGATTCCTAGGGTTCTCTTTTAGAACCAAATCACCGACTTGAGAGACCCTCGATTTTACCCTATGGTTGTAACTCCTTGGCATTCTCTGTTGATAAGTTGTTAGATGATTAATAGCTTGTTGATGATGCTCATCCAACAATTCGAGTTCCTACAATCTAGATACCCTATAATCCTCATCTGAAATGATTCCTCTAAGTGATACACGAAGGGATGGAATCTCTACTTCAATGGGTAATATGGCTTCTGATCCATATACTAAGGCATATGGTGCAGCTCTTGTTGGTGTTCTGATACTTGTTCTATAAGCCCATAATGCAGGATTGAGTTGAACATGCCAATCACGTCCAACATCATTAACTATTTTCTTTGGAATTTTTAGAATCATTTTGTTTGAGGCCTCTGCTTGGCCATTTCCTTGAGGATAGTACGGTGTTGAAAAATGATGTTGGATATGGAACTTTTCACATAGTTCTTGGACATCTTGGTTCTTGAATGGTTGTCCATTATCAGTGATAATGGATTAAGGTATGCCATATTGACATATTATGTAGTTCAAGATGAACGAGGAGATCTACTTCCCAGTAATGGTTGTAAGAGGAACTGCTTCTATCCACTTTGTGAAATATTCTGTAGCTGTGATAATGAACTTATGTCCATTGGACGAAGAGGGATTTATTTTTCCTACCAGATCCAGTCACCATTTAAAAAAGGGCCATGTTGTAAATGGATGCAGTTCCTGAGTCGGTGTGTGAATCAGATTGCTATGAATTTGACACTTTTGACATTTCTTGACAAACTGATAGGATTATTTCTCCATGCACGACCAATAATACCCAAAATAGAGGAGTTTCTTAGCTAAAGTTATCCCACTCGAATGATTGCCACAAATACCCCCATGAACCTCTCGTAAGGCCATTTCAGATTCGTCATGTTCTAGACATCGAAGTAAGGTACCATCAATACCTCAACGATAAAGCATGTCTGCGATTAAAATATGTCGGGCGGATTGACAGATGAAACTTCATTTTTGGTTCGTGGAAATATCGGGAGATAGGGTATTGTCTTTCAGGTAAGCATAGGTTTTTTCGTAGATGGAGGTTTCAATGGTTTCTAGATGGCAGATGGTACTAGATTCTAAATTATTATGGGAAGGACATGGTACTTGTTCTACCATAAACTCATAACAACCACGTTTCTCTGGAAATTGTAATAATGAAGCAATTGTGGCCATAGCATCT